>JAOTRH010187667.1:0-11742 GCA_034768845.1 Heliamphora exappendiculata
TCAACGAAAATATGTGCTTGATCTTCTTTCTGAAACTGGTCTTCTTGGTGCTCGGCCTGTTGATACTCCAATGGACTTTTTTGTTAAACTTGATGCTGAACAGGGCAATCTTTTTGATGATCCTGGTCGATATCGCTGCCTTGTTGGCAAGTTAATTTATTTCACTGTTACTTGCCCGGATATTACCTTTGCAGTTTGGTGTTGTAAGCCAGTTTATGCATGCTCCTCGGCAGCCATATCATGAGGCCGTTTGTTGTATTTTTCGCTATTTAAAGAGTGCCCCCGGCCATGGCTTACTTTATCGCCCGTCTTATTACTTGACTGTCACCGGGTTTAGTGATGTTGATTGGGCCGGTAGCCGATCTGATAAGCGATCTACGTCTGGCTATTGTACTCTCGTTAGTGGCAATTTGGTTACTTGGTGTAGTAAAAAACATGTGGTGGCTCGTTCCAGTGCTGAGGCCGAATATCGGGCCATGGCTCACACCGCCTCTGAAATGTTGTGGGTTTGCTATTTTTTTTGGGATTTTGGCATTTCTACACCATTTCTTATGCGAATGTTTTGTGATAATCAGGCCGCTATTTTTATTGCTAATAATCCAGTGTTTCATCAGCGTACTAAGCACATTGAAGTTGATTGCCATTTCATTCGGGATTTATTGTTTCATAAATAGATTGCCACACCTGATATCCGTTCTGAAGACTAATTGGGTGATATTCTTACAAAGCCGTTATCGCGTTCTACTTTTCATCGTATGCTTATCAAGTTGGGCCTGTTTGATATTTATGCTCCAACTTGAGGGGGAGTGTTGAGAGTTTATTAGTTTTATTTTTTTTTATTTTTTCTTTATTTCCTTAATAGGATTCTTGTACTTATCTTTATCTTTGACCTAATATATATAAATGATATGTGGGTGAAGGAGGCTAATTAACCTCTTAAAACTCTTTCTTCTCATTTCTTTTTTTCTTTTCAATCTCTCATTCTTTATTCTTCAGACCCTAAATTCATTTTTTACTATTCAACTCTTGACATTATATTAATGAGATTAAATAAAACGGCATCTGACTGGCGACTGTGGTGGATCATCATCTAGTCATTCCTGTTATCTGCAATCACAAGGTTACATGAGAGTACGCTTAGTAAGATAATGAATAGTATGCAAAACAATTATTTACGAATACTAACAACATTTCGCTTTTTCACAAGAGACATAAGAATCATTCTTTTTACAAAATCTCATAATTTGTGAAGAATTTGCTCAATGTTTGCAAAAATATTGGTTAAGTTCAACAATCACAATTCACTGTCTCGTATTTAAAAGCAAGCTTTCGGCATAACTGTCATAATTCAAAACAACCATGTTTCCTTTACAACTCATACCCTATAGTGTCCTAGTAGTCGTGAACTTCACGATCGGGAGTTCCGACAGTACCGTAACCTCAATTCTCAATGCACGAATAGCAATATGATGAAATGAGGGTCAGTCTCCACCAATCACGAGTGGTATGTGCTATAATCCGAAACTTAGCCCGAAAGGCCTTTAAAGCAAAATAACGCCCACTCAATGGGAAACCTTCCTTATAGGGACAAATAAAATCCATAGTTAGGTAACCTCTTCTAACTGGATATAAAGGTTGTAAACCCTTGTAACTTGATACTTTGGAACAGCATAACATAATATTATCAAAACTTTTCTTTCACACATAATTTTCAAAAGATATGAATAGCATATTCAAAAATCTCATGGCATTTTGAATATAAAATCAAGCTATCACAAGTTTACATGGCTCGAAACATATGTAATAAAGCAAGTTTTAAAGCATAATTTATGTATTTTGGTTCAAAATATTACTAAGCATTCTCACCTTAACTTAAGCGTACGAAGACTATTTCCTCGTTTATGACTCCTAACTTAAATTTCCGATGACAATATTTTGGTGCCTAACAAGAAAAACAAATTCACACGTAAACGTGGGATACTACGTCTTTTTGTAACTCCTTACTTTATTTATGATCTAAAATTTTCCTTTTTTTAGTAATTTGACTTTTAACATAGACTTTTAGTAAAATTTTTATTATAATGATTTAAAATCTTAAGTTTTAGGCTTCCCTACATAATTTTTCTTGAAATATAATTACGTTCTTTTAAAATTTTTCATTTATTAACTTCACGATTAAAAATTTCCAAATAACAATAAAGTTTAGCTATAAATTTTATTTGTAAAATTTTTCCTTATTTATTTAATTTGTTTAGTTAATCCGAATAATTTTGTAAATTGTTACGTTTTAAATACACACACAAAAATATTAATTATTTACTAAAAAACTTATATTTTTGCCAAATTATTCTAAATTTTAGAATTACTAGATTTCATTTTACGGTATTTAAAACCTTTTATCTTTATAAAAATTTATTTTATCTTAATCTTAAAATATTGATTAAAAAAAACAAAGTTTGAAACCATTAAAAACTACTAAAAACCCATTAGAAACCATAAAATTGAAACATATGCATGCATGAAAAATAATAAGCATAGGCGTGGGAGAAAGAGGAAAGAGAGAGAGTCCAACTTCGAACTTGCCGTATGGACAACCAGGACATCGGTTTTGACTTCCGTTTGCGGTTATGCAAAGGTGGCCGTGAGGTGGTGCGGTGAAATCGATTTCCAAAATTACTCGAAACGGTTATTTGGTTAACCGGTGGTTCGGGGTGGTGCGGGGTGGTTGCGGTGGTGCCGGGTGGCTCCATGATGGTGTTGTGGTGGTATGGGGTTGGTGGGGGGTGGTGGTGTGGTGGTGGTGGTAGTGCATGGATGTGTTGGGGGTGCATGTAGCTAAGTGGTGGTGGTGTGTGGTGGCTGGGTGGGGGTGGTGTTAGGAGGTGGTGGTGATGGTGGTTTGGTGAGGAGAAGGAGAGGGAGAAACAGTGAGGGGGAGGGAGAGAACGAGAGGTGAGAGGGTGAGCGGAGAGAGACAGGGGAAAGGGAGGGAGAGAGAGAGGGACAGACTGAGACCGGTGGGGTAGGGTGGTGGCGCCAGCGGCTGGTGTTGGCGGCGGTGGCAGCGCCGGCGGAGGGTAGCAGTGGAAGGTATCCAGCGGAGGTGTGGGTGATCGCGGTGGGGGCTGGTTCTCCCCTTGCTCTCTCTGCCTCTCCTTATGTGGTTTCCTCTATATTTTTGTTTTCTCCCTACCCTCAGATTGCATCTTCTTCACTGGTTACTTTGTGAGAAAATTTTCTTCTTCTACAGTTTTATTTGTTTTTGTGCGTTGATTATGACTGATACACTATTTATAGGCAAAATACCAGACAGGTGGCCATATATGTGTGTTTTTGCATGCACTTGGTTTGCCAAGTGGCAATATGAGATGTATTTTCTGTGGCAAGAAATTTTCGATGAAAATTTTAGTTTCGAAATTTTTTCAAAAATTAAGTATATGCATTTAGTGTCGTTTTTTGAATTTTTGTATATTTAGAATTATCACAAAATTTTTGAAATACGAATTTTAGTTTTGTTTAAAATTTATGATTACTGATAATTTATAAAATGTAAGATTATGAGTCTCGGTTTCAAAATAAATTATAAGGTTTTGTCAGGAATTTTATTTATAGTTTTTCTGCTAATTTATTATTATTTATTTATTTCTATAATGAACTCTCAAATATTGTATTATTTTGAAGAGCTAAACCTGTTGGGTCGAAATTTTATAAAATATTGTATTAATTTCATAAATTATCGTTTAGACGAAATTATTACGAAAATTCTCGAACTATGTGATATGGTTTTATTTCAAAAATTACAATTATCGGTATTTTATAAGATTTTAATTTTGAGTTTCGGTATTAAAATTTATTATACGGTTTTGTCAGGAATTTTATTTCGAATCTCTTGATTAACTTTTATTTAGTTGCCGGATATTATAGTAGGCCTCTTAGATTTTTTCCTCAGATGATGGTCGAGTTACGGGTCTTAAGTATAGTCACCCATCGAACCTAATCAGATCAACAAATATTTAATTTTTTGGATTTTTTATGAGGTTAGATTTTGTATTGTTTTGGTATTTTTGTGTGAACACTTTATAATTTGGATTTATGGACAATTTAGTTGACAATTTATGACTTTTGAGCTTTAAATTTGTCAAAAATAAACATTTTTATTTGAAAATTGGTTCAAAAATAGAACGGGCTCAAGAAAAAAGCCCAAAATAAGCAAGGTTCGAATTGCCAAGCCAAACCGCAAATGTGGGGCTGTCAAACCTTTGGGCTCGAATGTGGTTGAACTCGTAGGTTGGTTGCGGGTGCCACAATTAAGAATTGAATGCATGTGATCAGGTGACGTGTTAGAGCTCAACCCAATATATGGACACTCCTACTCTGAATATATTACTAGAAATATAAGCATGAGCTCAAAGCTTGAAACATTATCTTGCCTAGAAGAGGACATTTATTCGATCTATTGAGATAATTGTGGAAAATGGGTGTTGAATACGAGAGTCTGGGAAGATGGCAGACACTTACATGGTCTAAGATCGCCAAAGGTAGTGGAGGAGAGAATTGAGGCACTCTTAGGAGAGAGAGGGTGACTTTGGACATTTTGTGAGCCAAGTGATGAGAGATAATTTGAGTTGAGTTGGAATTTTGTTTGTCAACGTAGGGGATTCTCCTTATGTGGAGAATGTTGGGCCATTAAGAACAGCTCACCTGGGACGGTGAGCTCTTCTAACATGGTTTGACAGGCTAGAGTCACCTGACCTCTGCCCTTACAATATCAAGAGTGGTCAAAGGATCATTTGTTATGGCTTAGACCTATTTTGACGTTGGCAAAAGGAAGTATGGGAGGTCTACGCACAAATCCCTTTCATGGCAGTGCAATGTTGGATGCGCTTTTGATACAGACTCAGTCACGCCAATGCCGGTATCAATATTTTGGTAGAACTTTCTCATTTAACACTGGTCGAGGTCGGTAGTGTGGAAATGGAACAAACAACCTTGATAATACCTCAACTCTAGTGATCCCTCGATTATCCTTCAGTTATTCCGAGTGAAATGCTTGACCTTGCCTTAGCCTAGGTCGTTCATTGCTAAGTACAAATTAGAGATCCAAGATTGGCCATCATGGATCCCACTCAGAGGTCACCGATGGGGTGAGATCCTTAGATATAGGACCTTGAGGCGAGATCCACGTGGAGCCAATTATGGTGAAGTGTCAATGCCATGTAATGGAGATGGGCACATGTACCTACAATAATTAGACTACTTAAAAGGTTTATAAAATTTTTTAGTCAAAATTCTGAAATGTTCAATATAATATGCTGAAGCTTATTTTAGATCCGGAGAGGAGCACGACAGTCATTTAAAATAATTATTTGAAAGCTTTACAAATTGAGCATTTTCCGATAGTAATACTACATAATATGTATACTAAGTGGGGTTTTGACTATTTCAAATTGTGGATCGAGACGTGTGAGGCTTCTTTTGTTCTCCTTGTGATACTATCTACCCTTAATTGTTGCTGCTATTTTGTTGTCATCAGGCTGGCCTTGCTCTTGGAGATCTGAAGTCAGTCAAGGATCTATATGATTTTAAAACATTGTTGGTACTTTTCCTTATTGGATTGGTCGCCATAGTTCCTACTCTCTTGAAGAGGAAGCGAGTATACGAATAAGTTGATGGTGAGCTCCATCATATACGATAGCGGGTACCTTGATTGTTATGCACATTGTAGGATATGAGAAGGAATTGACTATTGAGGTGCAAAATCAGCCTTGGTTGATACAATAATATAGGTATGGAATACCGGCGGAAGCTATATCAGCAGATTCTTCTTTGCTGCTGGTGATACACAACAAGGTCAGGTTTGTTACGCCCGCTATTAAAGCACTGAAAAAAGGGGGTATTCCCTCATCATTTGTTTATGTTTGTTAATCAACATCTACGAGACAAAAAAGAATTAGGTCTAACTCGTGTTTGAAGGCACTATCAATACAATTTGACCCAACTAAAATCATGTATCCTTCATGCAACTCTTAGGTCATGTTTAGAGTGTGGGATTGCAACATTAGACTGAATTATTTGTCTATAAGAGATTTTTAATTTCATATTTGTTTACTAAAATAGTGGTGGGACTAATTATTCTGGATGAGTCTCAGTCTTATGAATTAAAAGATAGTTAGTCTTACGGGAGAATGGGATACATAACCCTAGGGCTATGTTTGTTTTGAGGGTAAGAATTGGAGGTATTTAGTTTCTCCTCACTAATAGTCCTAGGATAGCAATCTCAATGCATTGGTGATTCCTCTTTTTGTTTATATTTTCATATTTGGTTATTTAATGAGACTAAAAATTATTATATTTAGTCTTTTATTTGTAAATTTGAAAACAAGTCTTATGTATAAATGGTAATAATACGCTACACAATTGTACCCAAATTAATATGAGCTAAACTAAAAAAGTAAATAGTTTTTAACATAGAAAAAAATATTGAAAAAACAGTTTTTAAAGAAACAAGAAAATAATTAGTTTTTAAAATAAAAATAATAAATAAAAGATAGTTAAAAATAAATAAGTGGTTTAGAAAAATATTAAAAAAACAAAATATAAAAACAAAATAGTTAAATAAATAATAAAAAATAAAACAGTTTTTTTTAATAAAATAAAAATACAAAGAAAGTTTCTTAAAAAAAAACAAAAAAAACATTTTTTAAAATAAAAAAATATACAAAAAAAGTTTTTAAAATAATTAAAAAGAATTTTTTAAAATAAAAAAACAGTTATTTTCTAAAAAATAATAAACATTTTAGGTAAAAAAAACAAGCAGTTTTTTTTTTTTAAAAAAAGGATAAACTGTTTTCCTATAAATAAAAATAAATTGTTTTTCAAAAATTAATAACAAAAAACTGTTTTTTCTTAAAAGAATGTATAATACTGTTCTATAATAATAATAATAATAATAATAATAATAATAAAATATTTTTTTGGCATTTGAGTATGAATTTTTTAATTTTGAATTATCAATCTCACCTACCTTGATAGTTTTTTCGTTCTTATTAGTTGAAATCAATCATGAGATATAAATTGTCTTTAAGATTGTCAATCAAATTCTAAATTTGTTTATTTCAAAACAAACATGGCCTAGGATAACAAATTTTATGGGAGTAAATGTAAAATTACTTATTTATCCTCGTATATAAATTGCAAAAATTAATAGCCCTAGATAATTTTTATTAAAATATGAATAAGTAAATTAAAAAAAATAAAAAATAATTATTATGTGAAATTGGGCTTTAATAGATAGACAATGATAAGATTATTGTCATCGCTAAGCTGAAAGCGAAATCAAGAACAATTTAAAAAAAATAAATATCAAATTATTTATATGAATATTTTTGTCATTAAATTATTTATTTTATTTAAATTTTACAAAACGATCACATGATTGAATTAAGTTGTATATAATAAATAATTATTTTATAGAATAAACTTACAAATAATTGAATTAAAATTAAAATATTTAATTTAAATAATTTGATATCACAGGATTTTTTAGTCTTGAAACATTTAATCTATACTGATCTTGTCAAACACTCTAAATATGATTTTAATGCCCTATTTAGGCTAATTTGTGTGGTAGTTGCTTATTTTTGTCTTTTTAGTATTTTTTAAATTTTTTGTTTTAAAAAACAATACTTTTTTTATTACTTCTGTCTAGATGATTCAGAAAATTTAACAAAAAAATAAATAAAATCATAAAAGATAAAAAAACAAGTAACATAAAATTTAGCTACTGCATATTTTTGTCTTTTTAAATTTTTTTTATTTTATGTTTTGATCCATTTTTTAAAAAACAATTCTACCTTGTCTCGATGATTCGAGTTTGAAAAATTTAATAATTTAAGCAAATGATGAAAATTTCTTATTAAAAAAAAATAATAAAAAAAAGTATTATTTCAAACTGAACCAAATTGAAATAACCTTCCGACTTTACTGTTGAGCACTTCCCATAAATGATCTCAATTGTTCATTCGGTAAAAATGTCCAACATCTCCACCATCATCCATAGATATATAGATTATTGTGTACCATGATTATGTAATTTTTTTTAGCAAGTGCAACATTTTTTCTTTTGTTAACTGAGCTGTTGACCTAACAAGGTTTCAACGACCATTTTGATGATAACAAAACGAAATATCTACTTATGCAAATTGAGATCATTTACAGGAAACACATGTTAAGTATAATTAAAACTACAAAATCAAAAATCATAAAGAATATTCAAGTCAAATACTTCGATGATAAGTTTTTGGACGAATGCAAAAGACGAAAGATTGAAGACTTAGTCTAAAGTTTTTTTTATTTGTATTGCAAAATAGGATCAATGTAAGTTCACTACTCTTTCTATATATCATTTGAAACTCATAGGAAACCAAATGTGAAAATGTATAACTCCTACATAACTATTTCCTAAAAGGATAAATTATTTTAAGAACCAAACTTGTGCTTACATCGAGAAACTTCTTAAACATGTTTACATGGTGTCTTAAACACATCAAAATTAATAAAGATTTTATTCTTCAATTCAAAACTTTCATGAAACGATCTTTAAAGTTTGAAAACTGAACCTCAAAGGTTTAGTCGACCGAACCATAATTTCAGTCGACTGAAAAATCTATTGGAAAATCAATTTGATGCTCTTAAGAGGTTCAGTCGACTGAATTTCAATCCCAATCGATTGAAAATGTTTTTGGAAAATCAAGTTGAAGATCCTCAAAGGGTTCAGTCAACTGGCCATTTAAATTCAGTCGACTGAAAAGCCATTTTACAGGTTCAGTTGACTAGACATTTTCCCTCAGTCGACTGAATTGGGCTGAATGAGTGATGCGACTGCATAACGGCTAGTTTTTCAGTGTGCATTTTAGCCACAACGGCTAGTTCGAGATTTTGCTTATAAAGAGACCATATTATCAATACAAAGATATACAAGAAGCTTTTCAAAGAGAATACTAATTTACTACGCAAACTTGTGCACTCATTCTTCATATTCTTACTTATACTGGTGTGAAACACTTAGAAAATCTCATTGAATTTCATTTGATATATTCTTTGAGAGTGAATTAATGTATTATATTGTTGTACTCACTTGCTCATTGAAGGAGTCAATTCTTGTACACTCTTTTCATCAAACATTTGTGGAGGTTTGGTCTTAAGCCTTGTTCAAGTGAGGAAATATTACTTGAGTTTAAGAGCTTGTACGCTATTCGTGTAAAGGTTTCTCCGCCTCGTGAAGCAGAGAGGTATCTCCACCTATAAGGAGGGATTAGTGAAAATCTTTAAGTGTGTTGCTAGAGGCAAGAACGTAGGCCGGTGCACTGAAACTTTTAAAAACCTCGATTTCAATCTCTCTAACCTTCGAACTCTTTATCTTTACATTTGATTGAATATTAGCTTATCCATATAAGATCAAGAAATTATATATTGCATATTTTAAAGTTGAATATCTTGAAAGAAATTTTAAAATCTCCAATTCACCCCCCTCTTGGGTTCACATTACACTCACAATTGGTATCAGATCATAGGTCACATTTTTACCTAACAAGTTTTTGTGAAAAGATCTATGGCAAGTATAGGTGTATCCCCTTTTGGAGAGGGTCAATTCTCAACAAGACCTCATATCTTTTGTGGTGTTAATTACACATTTTGAAAACAAATGATGAGAATTTTCATCCAAATATTGGATTGGAGAGCTTGAAAAGTGATTGTCCAAGGTAATTTCATTCCCACTAAAACCGTTGAAGGAAAAGAGGTTGCAAAACTAGATGAAGAGATGAATGAAAATGATATGAAATTACTTCAAATAAACTCTAGTGCTATGAATACTTTATATTGTGCTCTTGATACTAATGAATACAATCGTATCATGACATGTAATAATACTAAAGAAATATGGGAGAAATTAGAAATTACATATGAAGGAACACAAGATGTTAAAGATTTTAGAATTGATAGGTTATTTAGTGAATTTGAAAGATTTAAAATGAGTGATGATGAATCCATTTCTAGCATGTATACTCGTTTTACTCATATCATCAATTCTCTCAATACTCTTAAAAAAACTTATCAATCTTATGAATTGTTAAGGAAAGTACTCAAGACCTTACCACCCGTTTGGGAAGCTAAGGCAACGGTTATTTCGGAAGCAAAAAAATCTAAGAATAATGACGTTGGATGAACTCATTGGATCTCTCTTGACGTATAAACTCAAGATCAAAGATAGAGTCAATGAACAAAACAAAGTGAAGAAATCTATTGCTCAAAAAGTTTCAAAAGAAAGCTCTAGTGATGAAGAAAATGAAGAGCTTGATGATGATGATATGGCTCTCATTACTAGAAAACTCGAAAAGTTTTTTAAGAGAGATAAACACTTTGCAAGAAAATTCTGTGGCACAAGATTTGATAAGGGTGATTCAAGCAAGAGAGATTACAAGAAAGAGCCTCTTACATGCTACAATTGCAAAAAAGTGGGACACATCAAGCCGGAATGTCCTCTACTCAAAAAGAATCTAAAAAAGAAAAATAAGGTCATGAAAGCTACAACTTGGAATGACACGGATTCAAACAAGTCAATCGAAAGTTCTAGCGATGAAAAAATTACAAATTTTTACTTGATGGCTAGCATGGATGAGGAGGTAAATTTTCACCCCAATTCTATTTTACTTGAATCTACTTCTTGTAATGAATCTAGTTCTTGTGAATCTATGCCACCTTGTGAAGATCTTAAAAATGAATTATATGACTTACATAAAAAATTCTTGAAAATGGAAAAAAAAAATATAAACTTGAAAAGGAAAAATGAGAAACTATCTAAGTAAATTGAAAATCAATCCAAAATGTTGAACGATTTAAAAGAGTCCTTTTCAAAAATTCAAAATGATCATGATTTGCAAGTTGAGTCTTTGGAAAGAGAAAAACTTATTTATAGAGTCAAGTTTGATAGAGTGACAAAGATTTTCAAAAATGAGATTTCTCAATTAGAAAAGGAAAATAAATTGTTAAGAAATGAACTTAAGACTCTAAAGGAAAGGATCTTGAAAATGATATCTCATGTGATTTGAGGAAGAAAGTAGATGACAACTCTAAAATTATTTACAAATTTATAAACGAAAAGGAAAACTTTGAAAGACTTTTAGGAGCTCAAAGAATGTCATTAAATAAAGAAGGCATTGGTTATAATGGAGAAACAAGCCACAAAAAAACATTAAAAAGTTCATTTGTGAAAGAATCCAAAGATTTTCAAGCCTCATCTTTAAGTAACTTTTATGAACACACAATTTGTTTCCTGTGTAAGAAAAAATGGACATATTAAATTTAATTGTCCAATGAAAAGAAAGAATGGTATCACAAAATTGGTGTGAAAAATTAAAGACACTAGTCCTAAAATACCCAAAAAGATTTGGGTACCACAGAAAGTCACCTAATTTGTTTTGTAGGTATACTTGAAGTCTACCGCATCTAAAAAAAAATGGTACATGGATAGTGGATGTTCAAGACATATGACGGGAGACGAAACAAAATTCTTGAGCTTAAAACCTAAAGATTGAAGCTATATGACATTTGAAGATAATGGTAAAGGCAAGATCATAGGTGAAGGCAAAGTTGGTAAAGAATCCTCCCTTCATATTAATAATGTCTTACTTGTTGATGGTCTAAAGTATAATCTCTTAAGTATTAGTCAATTATGTGATAAAG
>JAOTRH010187710.1:0-11740 GCA_034768845.1 Heliamphora exappendiculata
AAAAGCATACAAATAATGTTTTGAAACCTTAGGCTTGGGTTTAATGATAGATTTGAACGAATTTTAAATTTATGAATGATTTAAGATGTTTTTAATTATTATTGTAGTGGGATATGATTGGATTTAAAAACTGAAAGGTTAAGGTTTTGTTTTGTAGTTAATCCATGAAAAATTGAGAATTTTGATATTAAATTAAATGATGAAATTGATGAATGATTTAGTGAATTAGATTGTGGGAATCTTTAATTTGTGTTTAGAAAAGTTAGAGTTTAATTATTGTCAAAATTATAAAAAAAATTGGGGATTTGGGGGTCGTTGGACCCGAATGGTGAAATTAATTAGATTTTTGAAAAATTGGGATTTGTATTATTTTATAGATCTATTAATTTCATAAATTTTTGAAATTAATAAAAATGGTGTTTTATTGGGTTAAGAACTTTGAATAAAATCCTTAAATTTAAGAATATGTGAAATGATGAAATAAAAATTGGGGGTTTTGAACAAATCATGAAAATATGATGAGTTTTTGAAAATCACCATGTGTTGGTTGGGTTTTAAGCAAATTAAAATCGGAATATGTAAAATTTATGAAATTAATGATGTATAATCAATGGTTTATCCTATATGTGTTGGGTATTGACGAGAGGAACCATTGTTGGGTCGGACTCGTATTTGAGAATATGTTTTATTGTTATTAATCTTATTTGTGTTGGGTATTGACGAAAAGAACCATTGTTGACTTGGACTCGTGTTTGGAGTGTTGACGAGAGAAACCATTCTTGGGTTGGACTCGTGTTTAAAAATTGTTATTGAATAAATAAATAAAAAGGACCGATTTAGATTCAATGATCGTTTAAGTTGGGCTTGAATAACTCCTCGGTGAATGACTGAAAAACTACACAAATGGGTGACTTATCCATCGGCTAATTACCGAGAAGTAAGGCGTCAGTTATGGCGAGTTATAGAACACACCATTACTTAGTAGGATTCGTGTAGCCTGGTTGATAGCGTGGATCTATAAGTTCGTCCAGCGTCAGTTCTTAGTGTGTAAAACACAAGTTGGTTGAAATGTGATGTGATAGAGATACGTGTGTGTGCGTATGTGTGAGTTGTGGACTTTGAAATTAAAATGAGTAAAATGAAACAGAGTGAATGATCAAGAAATGAGTAATCTTGTGGACAAAAAATCAGTTATGTGAAATGGTTTTATTTGATGAAAAATTGGTGTAGTTTTGATAAATTCACGTGTTGCATTTTGCATAACCATCATCGTATATCATGCATATGTTTATTGATGGTCTTTTTTCTACGAGTCTCGACTCATGTTATTTAACAACATTTCAGGTGATAGTTGAAGAGAGACCATGGATTGTGGAGTTCAGCCGTGGAGATCTTTTATGTAATTTCGATAGAATTGTACCTGTAATTCCTCTAAAAACATTGGAATATATATATATATGTTGGAATAACCCATTTGTAAGGCCTTAAGATCATGATTTCATATTTTGTATGCATGTGAGGACGTGGACTCGTGTTTTGATTTAGAATCCTTGGTTTTGGATATAATGTTATGATATTAAAACATGATTTTTAAGTTTTTGGGTATAAAATGATATATATATATATATATATTGAAAAATTATTTTACAAATAAAATTCCTACTCTCATCCGTATCTTAGCTTTTGCGTAAGTTTAATTATTTAGAAATCGGAGCGTTACAAATTAGTATCAGAGCTATAGGTTCGAATACCTAGGAACCGTGGGAGTAGTTGATCTATTGCGTAAGAGTTTGTATAGATGTGTGACATTCATGGATTGTCGTGTTAGCATAAAATATCATGAATATACTTGACATTTGCATGCTATGTGATACTTGAGTATAGAGGTTGGATTTTTGGAATGATGTGTCTTGCTCTTGGGTGTTCGGGCGACTAGTTCAGGGTTCAAGTTAGAAAGGTGTTTGGCCGACTCCATTCTAGCGAGAAATCCAAACGAGTCACCCAGATTGGTGTGTCATTTCTAGGTGTTCTCCTCGGTATATGGACACATATTGTTGTGATATTGCCTGATAAGGATTAATATGTTTACGTGACTCTAGAATATTAAGTCGAATCTTACTTTGATGAGTTTTATGACGCCCTTTATATTGAAATTATGCCTATGACGCTGTGGTAGAGTCATGGTCAGAGTTGTGGTATAGGTTATGGTGGTGTAGCCCGATTTTCATTGATTGTTACAAGGGTGAACTTATGAGTGGAGTGTTGATCGCTTTTTTGCGTAGTATAACTTGCTTGTAAGTTGTGATAACCATATGAATTGGTGTTGTCCTTAGTTAGTTGTCCGTTGTATTTTTATATTATTGTGATTTTGTCCCGGTGCTGTTGAGGCATGCATAATTGGTTGATCGTTGTATAGAACTTTTCTTGTGTAGTAATATCACTGGGAGGTGAATTGTATTACTAGTGACCTTATGATTAGGTATGGTAGGGTGCTTGAGACCCCTCAGAGATTATTTGTTTTGATTGGGATATGTTATCTAGTTTTGGGCATGTTGAGAATTATATACATCGTGAGTCATGCTATGTGTTGAGCCGTGTACTCGAGAATGTGATATGGACGAAAACATAGTGGATGGGAGCGTAATAATCATTAGCCTAACATATTTTGAAATCGCTAAACATAAACAATTTGGGGGGTATATTCCTTTCCCTATGGGCTATTGTTGGCAGTTATTGTGATGCTACGATTCTTTGAGAGCATACCTGGTAACTCTTATGTCATTTTCCCAGCGTATTGCTAAGTTATGTTTCTCATCAAAATGTGGGAGTTGAGTTACAGATGAGCAGCACTGAGATGTGCTTGATGGGTTAACAATGAAGTCGTAGGTATGTGTGGATGTGTGTTGGTACTGGTTATAGTTCTGGTGTGCGACGAATATAGGTCCTTTGGGAATTTCATGGGAGTAAAGGCTTGTGGTTTTAGCCATTGTCTTTATGGTTAGAAGATTGTGCTTGGAAACTGTGCTTGGTGATAACAGGGATGTGTGCCTGGATGAACTTGAGGTGTGGGTACTATCGGGTCTTTTATGTGATGACGTGATCACTTTTAGTGTCCTTGCCACTGTTAAATGCACGAAACTTGAGAGGCCTATGATAGATGTTGCTGGTGTGGTTGACTCGATTGTTTTAAAATGTTATGTCGACGGGTGTAATGTCCCACGAGGGGATGGTGGTTGTTTGTCTCCTTGTCTAAGGCTTACATGTGGTTGTGTTATCTTACCCATAAGGGTGAAGCATGGAGTAGTAAAGAGTGAATAATGTACCTTAGTGGTTTGAGTGGTCTTTGGTTGGCATGTAAAAATCCTTAGATCTACACTATACACTATCTTCCTTATGCTAGAACCTGAGAGTGTTGAAGATGTTTGTATAGTCGTGAGAGATGGGCAACTCCGGATGAGAAGTCTTAACTTTAGCCTTCATCAATCAAGTGCCTTATGTTTTTTTTTTTGTGTTGCCTGAGCTGTGAGCTCGAGACTGTAACAAGACCATTATTTACCTATTGGAAGTCAATTTTGTGTAGTGCAACCTTGTGAGGTAAAACCTTGGTGTAATGGGAATGAATGGTGTTATGACTTTGTAGATGCTCGGTGATGGGCTTGTAGACACGCGAGATGCGTTGTTTGGGGTATAAGAAAGTTAATGATATTTGATGTGTATAAGTGAGGCCTGAGTTTGAGAATTAAGTGTGACAAGTGGTATAATTTTTGTGGTTAGGGTCGGCAGCATTTGTATTGTGATATTCAATGCCATTTTAAGGACAAGTCAGGTAGTGTCCTCTTGAACTGAGTATGAGATGGTTACCCTAGAATGTGATAGTGTTGCGTGAGTCTCTGGTTGACCTTTTGATTTCTCTAAGCAGAGAAGGTTACCTCGTGGATGGTTATTATGTGTAAACTGCTTATTTTTATTGAATGTGAATGTTGAAACCTTAGATTAATTTTTGATTTGGCGATTTTCTGATGAGGTTGGAATTTTTGTGAACCTTGTGCCTCTTTTGTGATCTTTTTGGTTGTGCCTTGTGAATCTGTATCATCGTGATTGTGGGATTGTGAGACTGGTTTCTCATAACTTTCTGGTGAATGTTTGTTTGCTCTACCCTGCGAATATGAGCGTTCGGGTTGTGTCCTTTAAGGTATCAGATTATTTTTTTTTTGTTGATAAAGGAGTAGTTAGTGTTGCGGTATAAAACCTACGTATGTGAAGATTAATTGAGGGTGATTTGATAGTTATGTAATGCATGTTCTGGTTAGTATGGGAATGACGACGCCCTTAACTCTTGTTCGATTAAGATCATTGCAAAGGTTTCTGTGACCGAGTTGTTCACACTATGAGTTCCTGATAATCTTTTAGGAGGATCAATTTGCATTTTGTTTGGCGTACTGAACTGTTTAGTTCTCTTAAAGTTGGTGTTTGATTACTGCTTGTGGCAGAGATGCAAGTTAAGTGCAAGCGAGATAAAGAGTATTAAGAGAATGCGGTTTAGGAGTGAGTCACAAGGAATTTGCCTTTGAAAATTTTCTGTCGATGTGGCTCTTTGTACTTAGATTTGGGAGGATTGAGTGCCTTGATGGGTCGTACGTAAGATAAAGGTGTTAAGTACAAGAAGTAGATCTTGGTTCATTAGTGTTGGTGAAAAATTACAAAATTTTGTGTTGGTAAAACAGAATGAATGGCTAAGAAATGGGTTATCTTATTGACATAAAATCAGTTTTGTGAAATGGTTTTATTTAATAGAAAACGAGTGTAGTTTTGATAAAATCATATATTGTATTTCGCATAACTATCATCGTATATTATGCATATGCTCATTACTAGTCTTTTTCTTCTGAGTCTCGGCTCATGTTGTTTAACAACATATCATGTGATAGTTGAAGGAAAATCATAGATTATGGAGCTCAATTGCTGAGATCTTTTATGTAATTTCGATAGGATTGTACCTGCAATTTCTTTAAAAACATTGGATATATATATATATATATATATATATATATATATATATATATGTGGGTTGGAGCAACCCATTTGTAAGGCATTAAAATCATGATTTCATATTTTGTATGCATGTGAGGACGTTGACTCGTGTTTTGGTTTGGAATCCTATTCTTATTTGTCTCTTAGCTTCTGCGTGAATTTAATTGTTTGGAAATCGGAGCATTACACATTCTGACACACCAGCATTATCAATAAGTTTTGAACATATTTTAGCGTGAACGCCAACAATTTTTTTGCACGCCTGGTGGGGCCCAAGTGTTATTCAGAAGCACTAAGGCAGGCAAAGGTCGAGGAAAAACTGTGATTGGCTTAATCATAGAAAATTCGTCTCCAAAAGGTTCTGAAGCTAAGTGGCCACACAGCCCATCCCGACATACTGATCTACACAACATGGCTGAGAGTGTGAAGGAATATTTTCTAGAAGCCAATAAAGAATTATTAGCATCTTTGTCTCAGCCTTTGTTAGATTTAATTGAGACCATAATACAGATGGTGGCTTTACTTAATGAGAAGGTGACATTTTCGATCCTAGCGTTTCATAATGGAGTGGCAAATCAGCAGATAGTGGACAATTTCTTCCACCACTTCAGTTACCTCTAACTTTTTTTATCATCCTCCAATGGCTCTACGCCAGGGGGCATCCTGGCAAGAAATCAAAAGTGACGAAAACAATCAACGTTTTCCTTCTCTTCCCATCGGTCAAGCACCTATTGTTAGAGCCGCGCAGCAGAAAAAGTTCGAAGAACGACGTCGTGACTGTAAAAAATGATGTTGTGCGATTTTTATGAAAAATAATAAAATAATTTGATATTTTATAATTAAATATACCTTCAAGAAACTTGAACAAGTTTCTTTGATACCGAACAACGATCCGGGACGACCCAATGATCTTCTCACGTATATCCCGATGCACGCGACGATTCCAACGAGTGGGCACCGATCCTTGTCTTCGTGTATTCTTGTCTTGGTTTCTTCTCACACTTATCTCCAAAATGCAAAATATGAATTGCCAAAAGCGAGAGAGAGAGTGGCGGCTAGGTTATGAGAACATTAGGGTTAGGATTTTCTTTATGGAGTTTCCTTTTAATATATAGCCATATATCGAAAAGGATATTAAGTGTATATCTATTCTCATTCGAAAAAAGATAAGAAGATATACATTTAATATAAAATAAAAAACCCACCATCTCCTATTAGAGCCGGCCACCTAGGGAGTAATCCCTAGGTGTGCCAAAAACAAAAAATGCCCCTCATTATTTAATTTAATCCCTAAATGTCTCCAATGGTAAAACCGGCATTCTAATTAAATTAAATAATAACCGAAATCAATAAGAATAATATCCGTGCGTGTAGTGGACTACGTGATGGATCACGAGAAAGTATAGGACTCAGACTAACCGTACGAGAAAACTGGATATCCCTAACTCTGTCCCCGAGTTAGATCTTTTCTCGCACAAACCAGAATTTATTCCACTAAAAGTCCTGACTAAACTCCTGGCCCTAACTCAAATTATGTCTTGAGTTTTCAATTATCAAATGCACTGAATTCTCCCCACGTTTAAGATATGAATTCCCAATAAATAAATTAGGTTACGGACAACCCGATTTAAATATCATCTTTTTCTCGCAATCGCGTCGCTTAACCTCTTGATATGCCGAATCTGAAGATCCTCGTACAGGTTCAGCATAATCAAACCTATAAGCAAAGCACAGGAGGGAAAACTCCTCAATCTAAATTAGACGTGATTTTCGTCAGCTGATTATCAATCATCGGACAAACAATACCAGAACCCAACTCATCGGTATTGTTGATCTCGTAGAGGAAATCTCAACCATTGATGACTCAAAGTACTGTACATTATTTGAACAAAATTATTAAATCACTTCGGGATTAAGAGTTCGTGCAATACATGATAATACTGAATGTGGATCAAATTCATATAGTCAGTATAGAATCGATCATCCCGTTGATCCCGCTCAATACACTCCAAGTGTACTAACACATCGAGCTCGAACATTAAATTCTCAAAATCTGAATTCGATCCGTTTGACCTAGCCAAGACCAGCTACTATATTGATGTACTACAATCATACCAATGGAATGTCCGGGTCCATTGTGAATGTGAGCCTACCTATATAATCTGTTAGAACCTTTGACTCGATCTTCCGTGCAGCATGCACCGTGTCAAATATTGGACAGAATATACGAATTATGCATTCATTCATCACAAATATAAATATAAAATCACGAATAAAAAATCATCTCAAATGTTTCTCATTAATATGCCAGGGATTTAGAATAAAATACATAGAAAGCATGACTTTTTAGTATACATTCCCAACAATCTTCCACTTATACTCATAATCATGTAGGAACGCACCTGACACCTAACCCTTCTACCTTAGTAAAAGGATCCGCTAGGTTATTCGCAGATGCAACCATTCAAACCCCAATGTCTCTATGTTGTAAAGTCTCCCGGATGAGACATCACTTCCCCTCAATGTGATTTTCCTAAGAAAACATGTATCCTGAGGTGGACCTCCTTGAATCTCTATCAGCCTGGAAATCTAAGTCTGTATACCCAAGGGGCATAAGGCTATCAACCTGGTACACCAACAGATACTCCCTAGTTCTTTTCTAGTACTTGAGTATATTCTTGACCTCAGTCAAATGGTCTTCCTTTGGATTAGACTGATATATGCTTACCATGCCTACGGCATAACAGATATCTGGTCTAGTGCAGAGCATGGCATACATGAGACTTTTTACTGTTGAAGCATAAGGAATAGCTCTCGTCCTCTCTATCTCCTGAGGTGTCCTAGGACACTGATCCCTAGATAGAGTAATCTCATGTATGAAAGGAATAAATTATTTTTTGAAAATTTTCATGCCAAATCGAGCAATAATCAAGTCAATATAACGGGCTTGAGATTAGCCCGACATCCTACGTGATCGATCTCATATGAGCTTGATTCCAAGGATTTAGCTCGCTTCTTCCAAGTCCTTCATGTCAAATTGACTCGATAATCATACATTCACCGAATATAACAACCCCACATCATTTTCGAATAGGAGAATGTCATCAACATAAATTACTAGAAATGCCACCTTATGCCCATCACCCTTTCAGTACACACAATACTCGATAGGACACTGATCAAAGCATGAGCTTTTAATCGCCTGGTCAAATCGAGTGTTCCAAGACCTTGATGCTTGTTTAAACCCATAAATGAATCTCTTTAAGATTGCACAGCATGTGCTCCTGGCCCCTTGCTATGAACCCGTCTTGCTACATCATATAGATGCTCTCGTCAAGACTTTCGTTAAGAAATGCCATCTTGACGTCCATTTGCCAAATCTCGTAATTGAGATTAGCAGCAATAGATAAGAGAATCCGAATGGACTTAAGCATAGCCACCGGTGAATAGGTTTTCTCATAATTGAACCCTTCTTTCTGAGTAAACCCCTTCGCTACATGCCTATCTTTGAAGGTTTTCACCTTTCCGTCCACTCCTCTCTTTATCTTGTAGATTCATTTGCACCCGATGGGTTTTATCCCATCTAATGGTTTTACAAGATCCCAGACCTGATTAGAGTACATAGACTCTATCTCAGATTTCATAGCCTTTTGCCATAAATTTGCATCCTTATCTTGTAGTGCTTCATTATAGTTTCTAGCTTCGATATCATGTTCTTCTGGGATCTCGTCGTAAGATTCTCCCAAAAATATGAACCTCTTGGGTTGACGAACAACCCTCCCACTACGACGAAGCTCCTGCTGTGTACTCACGATAGGTGGTATCTCATTTCATTCATTAGGTATGTTTTTTAGTTGTACCAAATCGTCATTCCTGACCTCTTCTAGAACAACTTGCAATCGGGGTTTGTGATTTATTTCATAATTCTCTTCCAAGAATCTTGTATTTATGCTAACAAATACTCTCTGACACCTAAGATTATAAAACTACCTTTAGTTCCTCTAGGGTATCCTACAAAGAAACAGACTTCTGTCTTTGGTTCTACCATACTTGCATTTCCCCCTAACACGTGTGCTGGGTAATCCCCATATCTGGAGATGTTCAAGACTTGACTTACGTCAAGTCCACAACTCCTTAGGGGTACTGGGAACCGCCTTAGTAGGTACTAAATTCAGAATAAAAACCACTGTCTCTAATGCAAACCCCCAAAACGAATGTGGTAAAATTAAATAATTCGTCATGTCCCTTACCATCTTCTTAAAGGACCTATTCTTCCTTTCTGCTACACCATTCTGCCGTGGCATCCTTAGTGCAGACAACTGGGATGTAATCTCATGTTCTGACAAGTAGTCCCTGAACTCCCAAAGAGGTATTTATCACTGCGATCAAATCATAGGGTCTTACCAACCTCTTGCCTGGATGTTCATAGGACCACATGCATCAAAATGAACTAGTTTCAACACTTCTTTGGCTTCAAGTTCCTTGGCTAAAAATGGCCTCTTGGTCATTTTACCCTCTAAACAGGATTCGCAGACTGAAAGTGCCTCCACTTCTAATGAACTCAAAGGTCCATCTTTTACCAGTCTTTGTTTTCCCTTTAGATTAAGATAACCTAGACGAAGATGCCAAAGTAATGTTTAGTTCAGCGAGGAACCTTTCCAATTAAAACGTAAAATATATTAGTTATTCATCTCATCGTTTTGAATAGTAGAAATAATCGGGTGTAAAATATAAAGATCATTATCTAATGTGCCATGACAGATGAAGTGTTTACCAACCATAATAATACAAAATTGCTTGTTGAAGTAAACACAATATCCGTCAATACCCAATCAGGAAATCGGAACTAAGTTCCACCTGATTTGACGTACATACAAATGTTCTTTAAAATTAAACACCTATTTCTACTAAAAGAAAAGAACTACGTCTCCCACTGTAGTAGTAGTCCCTGAGAGTTATACCCCATCTGAAGGTAAACCTTACAATCTTTAAATTGTCTGGTCACTTGGAACCCCTACAACGAATTGTAGATATGGTTTGTGGCTTCTGTATCTACACACCAGGTTTTCGTAGATACAACCACTAATCATGATCTAATAGTTAAAGAAAAGGCTTTACCCACAGCCACGTTATTCTAGTGATCAGGACAATCTCTTTTTCATTGTCCTAGCTTTAAACAGTGATAGCAACTACCCTTAGGCACCTTAACCTTTGCCTTGATAGTTGATGACTTCTCCCTGTCAGCCTTTTGTGCATTATCCTGTCGCACCCCTTTGTTATTCTTTTTACCATCTCTTGGCCTAGAAGAAGAAGCCTTTTGCGCAACAAACACGTGTGCTGACTTCCAGATAACACGCTTTACTGCCTATAATTCTTTCAATAATTTTGCTAAAGTAAAATCCAATTTATTCATTTTATAATAAAGGCAAAATTGCTGAAATAAATTGGACAGTTGTTGGAGCAGGATATCAATTTGGGATTCTGCATCGATATCGGCTCCAGTGATCTCTAACTCGTTAAGAAGACCGATCATCTTCAAAACGTAGTCTCTTACTGGTGTACTATTTTTCATGTTCGCGTTCATAAGATCTATCATGGCAACCTGCCTTGCTGCCCGACCTTGCTCGCCAAACATTTCTGTAAAGCTAAAGATCATATTAGCTGCAGATTCCATAGACTGATGTTGGCTTTGTAAAACATCTGACATGAAAGTCGAGATGTAGCAACGTGCCATCCTATCAGTCTTTACCCAATCCTGATAATTTCGGATCTCTTGTTAGAAGATCCACTATTGGGGGCGAGTAGACCGGGATCAACTAACACGATCCTATAGTTGTCAGAAGTTGAGACAATAACTAGATTTCTTTTTCATGTGATAAAATAATGTCTAGTTAGTTTATGTTCTTTGAGAATTGCGGCAAGTAGATTGAATGATCCCATTATTAATCCTAAGAAATAAAATAGAAAAACTTTTTAATTCTTTTATCAAATTAGGGTCCCTCAACCTTTTATTTAAAAAATAATTATTGGTAGCCCGAATCCTTCGTAATTAAGCAGGCCACATAGTGTGGACGTCTACTAAACAACGACCATCTGGACAGACATGCCAGTCTATTAATTTATTGTCGGAACCAAATATTATAATGAAAAATCTCCGGTCAGAGTCACATCAATTGATAGGCCACGTAGTGTGAACGTCTAACAAATAACGAACAAAGAACTACTAGATTTTTCATTCCTTGATATTGGACATTCCATGTAAATTAAATAACCAATTAATTTTAGTCTCCACAAATAAAAATAGTGACTCCTTAGAGAGAATATTTTTATTCACGGGTTAAGTGTATAACAATTACCCTTAATTTGAAAATACCATGTCAAAACTCTGAGCCCGGTGTGAACGAACCCTACTTCGCACTATTTTTAAATCTACTTCCTTCAAAGATTCGTACCGGAGATACCATGATTATAACCTGTTAGCCCAAGAGCTTCTTTAATTGATTTGGATGATTTTTATATTTCATTTCCTATAAATAAATGTCTTTAATTAGATAATATTTCTTATTTTCAAAATAAAAGTACTAACCCATTTTGAACAATCAAGGTTGACACCTCAGCCGAAAAGGTATGATTTGTATCTCAAAAGATTCAAACACTTAAGAATTCTTTAAGTAGAATTTTTCTTCTGTGTTGATCTAAATTGAAATTC
>JAOTRH010187721.1:0-11740 GCA_034768845.1 Heliamphora exappendiculata
AGAGAGAGAGAGAGAGAGAGAGAGAGAGAGAGAGAGAGAGAGAGAGAGAGAGAGAGAGAGAGAGAGAGAGAGAGATCTAACATGCACCGACGATGTCTGGTCACGATCTAACAACTCAAGATCTAACATTTTTCAATTCCAGTTTGTTACACTTTATGCTTTTTAGAAAGAGACCTCATGTTGGAGAGGTTGTAGAAGACAACACCAGAGACAGAGAGAGCTTGCTCAAGAGGTATCAGACCGATTGCTTGATCTCATCATTGGCCACCACCACTGAAAAAACCAGAAGAACGTTCTCTCGATGGGAGTGAACCAGGTCGGCAAAGCTCCGATGTGTATTTAGCTTCGTCGTTGGTGCTGTTGATCTCCTTCGTCGTGTACAAAGAATGGTTGCCGTTGAGGTCTCTAAAGATGGAGATGGTGTCGAGGGTGTAGAGTTTGAAGATAGGTATTTTTGTCATGAATAATTAATAAATTTTAAAATAGGACTTCGTGGAATATTGAAAAAGTACTTAGGACCTAATGAAATTCAAGTCTTCAAAATGGGACCTTGAATTAATTTTCATTTAATTAAATAAAATTCCTAACCTTAGGGAACTTTTGGCAAGTTAAATGTTAGGGTATCCACCTCATGGACAAGTTATTTGAATGCGAGAATAAGCTATCCATGTTCCAAGTTGAGTGTCACCAAATCTCCACTACTCTTTTTTATTTTTAACTGGCATAAATGATTTGGACCTAAATGGGATTATTCATAAACCAATGAGTGAGAGTAGAGAAAGGAATTGCTGGGTGAGGTGGGTGCTTAAACTCTTCTCCACTTCGTACCATAACCCGTAAGTTCTTTGGTAATGAGAGGGGAGACCTTATCCAAAAGTAGTTATTTGAGGATTTCGATTCTTGGAGCTAAAAACCAAGTGGTGAATCCTATTTTATGAATTTTAGATCTTTTATTATTAATGTTGTGAGATGTTAAGATTATCAATTGGATTCAATGTAGAATTTGAAAAATTGAACGAATTCGATGACATGAGGACTTCGGAATTAAAAGGCTATTTAATGTTGAACCGTGGAGTGGGCTTATATTGGGTTTAAGGAATTTGGCAAAAATTAAGCCTCGTGAGCCATATCCGCACGCCCCAATTTAATAAAATTGGTCTTTTTTTATATCCCGCTCACACATGTAAGGGAAATTCTAGCACCATATTCCCCATATCAATTCAATACATTATTTGGAATAACGATTTATGTATTTTATATTTTATATTTTTATTTGTAGTAAGTATTGTCTTTTATTTATCATTTTTGCACAAGTAGTCCAAAAAAAATCTTATATAAATTTTCTTTGATTCCTTATAATAATGGAGTACAATATTAGACTATTCCAACTTTGGTCCCATTTGAGATAATTTTGTTTAGGTCATACTGAAATAATTTTTCGTGAAGATACACATAAATCAATTACAGGCCAACTATAGAAAATATATCCCAACCATCCACCTGCATGTGACCCACAATTGTTATAGATTGAACAAGGATATAGATAGTTAGGATATATTTTCTTTAGTATTTGTAGTGAGTTTTATATAAAGCATTTTTTTTCTATGACGAAAGATTTTTACAACTAAAACAAGAGTGAAACAAATAAAGGAAATTGAGATGTGTTCTTCTATAAATTGATAAAATGAAGAGCATCCAACATGTTTTAGGGTTTGTACATAGGAATCTTTACCTTGAGAGGTCATGAAGTACCAAAATCAGGTATAACTAGAAGTATTGGGAGGTCATATAAAAGATATAAAGGGTAAGGGTACAAAATGGGCCAGTTTGAAGCCCGTAGGCTCCCATAAAAAATTAAACCTGGCCGAACTTTTTTCAAAAGTAGATCCAACCCCTAAGGGTATAGAGCTTGGGGCTCAAACCTTCGGCTGGGCTTTTGGACGGACGAGTTGGGCGTTTTTGGACTTTTAAAAAAAAATTGTTATTGTAACTTGTATAATATAAATTTAATTTTTTTTAGTTATTAGTTGTTATAGTAGTTTATTATTAATTTATTATTCAAATTTTATAATAAATTAATAAGTTAATTTATTATTTATAATAATATAAGTTTATTAGTTTTATATTTTTATATTTTTATAAGTTTATAAATTATAACTTATAAATTTTAAAGTTTATACGTTTACAACCTATTAATATTATTATTAAATTTATAAGTTATCAGCTTATTATTTTATTAGAAGTTTGTAAGTTAGTTTATTATTATTATAAATTTATTAGTTTCTTACTTTTTATAGTTTATAGTTTATACTTTACAATTTATAGTTTATTATTATTTTTATTAGTTATCTATTAGTTATATTATTATAAGTTTATTATTACTTTATAAGTTTATAATTTATATTACTATAAGTTAGCTTATTATAACTTTATTATTTTTTGCAATAAATTTGAACACTTTAAATAATTACATAATTTAAATACGATAAGTTTGAATACTTGGAATAATTAAATGCAATATAAATTTTATTAATTAAAAATTAAATTTGAACAATTACATAATCATTATATTTTGCACTTTACGAGTGTATTCTACACTTAAAAAATAGAAAAACTGCATCACTATAAGTTAAGTACATCCCAACTTGATTGATACATACAACCATAATAATTATTTCTATTATTTTCTACTTAAAATTACAAATAAAATATAAAATTACAAATAAAATGTTAAATTAGTAAATTACAAATATAAGGACATGAAAATTGCATATCAAAAATATAAAAACTTAATCTGAGTCAGATAATTCTTCAGCCGATTCAGATGTTATATATTCAAAGTCAGTTTTCAATCGATTTTTTTGTCCATTTCTTGTATCTTCTTTGATGCGTAGATGGTGTCGTATCTTCTTTGATGCGTAGATGGTGTCGCGTGAGATCATCAAAACTTGCACCATATCTAGCGTCAGCCTCGATTTATACTCGTTGAGAACCCGTCTACCTGCACTAAAAGTTGTCTCAGAAGCAACTGGGGAGACAAGAACTGTAAGAATATCACGAGTTATTGCGAATAAGACTGACCATGATACCACGTGATGTTTTCAATACTCTAAAATATTAAAAAAAATCATCTATACTATTTACTACGTCAAAATATCATTGAAGTTTAATTATAGAACTCCCATTAACCTCTGAAAGTCTACTTATTTTAATTAATGATCAATCATCCATACGATTTTGACATGAAATCTTGGTAGACGTTTGTGTTTATTGCAGTATTATATTAATTTTATATTTATTATATAATTTTTTAAGTATTTTATTTATTGGTTCATGGTAATCTGTATTATTATAAATCATTTTTAAAAAACATATAAACCAATATTTTTACTCCTAGGATCCAATATTAAACCTATTCCAAAAATATGTATTATTTCTTTATAATATTTATCAAATTTATCTTTCATAACTAATATCATATAAAAATATATCAGATAAATATTTAATAAATATTTACATTATTTTTTTAATTGTTGTAAAATAAATGAAATATTAGGAGTATAAATATAAGAAAATAATCCTGTTGATTCATCAAAAATTTTATAATTTTTTTGTATAAATTAACATTTTGTCAATCATCCGAAGTTGGTGGAGTAAAATTAGTTACTTGATTAACTTCAAAAAATAAATCAGTTATTTTATTTTATTTTATTGCTATTTATAAAAGATTATATGTAGAGTTCCATCTAATTTTTACATAATGCTGTAAATTTTTAAATTTTAAATTTTCTTTATTACATATTTTTCTATAAAGATTAATTTTTTTGGCACTATTATTTATATATTTTACAGCTAGCCTAACTCTAATAAGAGAATTATTATAATATTAAAATCCTACTTTAACAATTAAATTTAAAATATGTACAGAACAATGAGCATAAAATAAAGAATCAGATAATGAAAGATCTAAATGACATTTTAGATAGTTAACGCATTCACTATTATAAGAAGTATTATTTAAAGTAATAAAAAATATTTTTTGACTAATACCCCACGAACACAATTCTTGTCTAATAGTTATACCTAAACAATAACCGGTGTAGAAAAAATCTAAATTTCTAAATGAAAAAATACGTTTACATAAATTCTAATAATTATTGATAAAATGTGTAGTAATACATTGATATTTTGTATTATTTCTAACAGTTTATAAATTAGAAGTTAAACAGATTTTACTTTTTAAATTTTTAAATAAATCTGACAACTCAATTTTAATTTCTTCAATTTTTTGCAAAATCTTATTTCTAGTAGTATTTTAGAAAAACATTAAAATTGAGACAAAAATGCCACTTATACCATATATTCAAATTCCAGTTCTTCACTCATAGACAATGGATGTTTTTTTTCTATTATATAATCAACAATATAAATTTATATTCGTTTAGGATCATAAAAAAAAGTAAAAATAATTTTGGTTGGATTTCTACCTATTTGCATTTGTGTGTTCAAATTAAAATGTGTAATTTTTAGATAACTATTTGAATGTCTAATTAAGTGCTATTACCACTCGATGTGTTATTTTAAAAAAATTTATTACAAATTTTACATTTAATTTTAACAATTACGGTGCCATTAGAATTTTTTTCAAAATATTTCTAAATATTTGACGCCTTTTTACTAAATGTAGTATTAATAGCAAATGCAGATGTAGCAGTAGATAAAGCTGAACCAGTTGGTAGACTAGAATTTAGATGAGTAGGGAAAATGCGATTAAAACCACTTAGTGAAAATGCAAAAATATATTTTTATTCGTTAATAGAAAATATATTTGGATGCATAAATAAACTTAGTAAAATAAAATATTATAATTTATAAATTAAAATAAATTTAAGATGTTAAAGAAGTAACGAAAAAATCTATAAAATTAATATTTTTTGAATAATAACTACTACACTTTTAAAAAAAATAAATTACAATTAAAAAAATTACGAAATAAATTTAATACTGAAAAAAATTGTAGAAGATAAATCAACCGAATTAAAAAAACTATGATTTTTAATCTTGATATTGATCGATTAGAATTTTTGATATTGATATTGATTATTGATCTTTAATCTTTGATTCGTTAACAGTTATAATTTTCATCGAATATCACCTAATAATCGAACCCCTGAATATCACCGTGTAATCGAATTACAAGAGAAAAAATTGAGATAGAGAGAAAGTAGAGAGATGAGAGAGTATTTAGAAATTGGAATGAATTTTTTAAAATACAAATGGCCTTATTTATAAGGATAAAAAATCTATATTTTTTTTATTAAAAAAAAATCAGAACTGGCCGTTGGCCGGGCCCAATGGCTCCTTGATCTCAACCATCTATTCAAATTTTAAGTTAATTCGAGCCCTTGATATTTCAAAACTAGCCATTGAGCTTCATACCGGGCTGGGTCGGACCAAAATTGCCGTTGGGGTTCAAAAGACGGGCCAAGGGGCCAAACCGGCCCACAGATTCAAAGGGGTAGGCCCAGGCCTGTAAAACTTATCTTTAGGCTCGGGTCGGACCGGGTTTTTCTCGGGCAGGGCTTGACCCACACAGTTTTGAGCCTCGGGTGGGCCTTGGGCCGCCCAGGGTCCCCGAGCCATTCTTACACCCTTAACGAGTGGTAAGTAAAGTGACACATTATAATCACGGCCCTGTTCAGTAACGTTGTACAATTTTTTGGTTTTCATTTATAGTAAATAAAAATATATTTTTTTATTTTTATAAAAAAACGAAAACATGGTTAGTATATAGATGTTTGAAAGTGGTGATCGAAAGTGGTGACGAGAGGCATTAGCCAGTAATGATAGCAAGAGGTAACGATGGTAGTCGGAGGCTGTGGCCGTATGTGGTGGTCAAAGATGGTGGCCGAATGAAGTGGTTAAAGGTGGTGGCCGAATACGGTGGTCGGAGATGGTGGCTGGAGAGGTTGGTCGAAGGCGGTTGCCGAGGGTGGTGGTCGGAGATAGTGGTCAGAAATAGTGGTTAGAGGTGCTAGAGGAAAAAATAGAGAATAAAAATTTATTTACAAAATAAGTAAAAACTTATTTTTTCTGTTTACAAGAATTTAGTAGATTTTGAAAACTATTTATATTTAAAAAAAAAACAAAAATACTTTATCAAACATGTTTTTATTTACAGTTTATAAAACATTTAAAATTAAAAACAAAAAATAGTAATTATAAACGTTACCAAAATGAGTCTTAGTGTAAGGTATATAGTCTTTCAAATCTTTACATTTTAGTGAAAAGATGAGAATGTATGTATATCCCGTTTTTGTTAGTGAGAGTTTGTAATATTTTGGTATCCCACATCGAAAAGAAAGAAGGAGTTTCTAGGCTATAAAGAAAAAAATTTAGACCCTTATATTCAACGAGACCTTTTTTCAGGTAGTAGAGACCTTAATAGAATACCGCAGTTAAGTGTGCTTCAGCGGGAGCAATGTAAGGATGGGTGACCCCCCGGGATGATCAAAATCGTGAGTGCTTTTTTTCAATGCAGACAATATCATTGCCATGAGAAGGGTCAGAGTGTTATAGATGGTTTAGAGCCGACTCTCCCCACCTCCGAGTGTGGACCCCTACCGTCTCGCGTGACATGTGGGCAGGCTACTGAGTAAGCGGGTCAATAAAGGATTGGCAGGCTACCGGAGCTGGCAGGCTACTACACGGGGACGTACAGCCTTAAGGGGTGGATTGTGATATCCTGGTATCCCACATCGGAAAGATAGAGTAATTTTCTAAGCTATAAAGGAAAAATTTTGGACTCTTACATTCAATGAGGCATTTTTTCAGGTGGTAGAGACCCTAGCAGAACTCCATAATTAAACGTGTTTCGGTGGGAGTAATGCAAAGATGGGTGACCCCCTGGGATAAATAAAACTGTGAGTACTGTCTTTTAATGCGGACAATATCATTGCCACGACAAGAGTCGGAGTGTTATAGAGTTATGGTTAGTTTCGGAGGGAGATTTAGAGATGGGGCATTAATTGGACTAAGGAATATGTGAGATTCGCTTTTTAAAATTATTTTTTGTATTAGTAATTCCACATTTGAATTATGGGTTTTGGATTAATAATTTTTAAAATTTTGAACTATTCGCATGATTATTAATTCTAGGCTCCTAGATATTATTAGTATTAGGTTTCAGAATATATATGTACTCTTCAATTTTCATCTATCCAATGATTAATAATAACTCATACAACTCTTATATAATTTTTTAATCCACTCTAACTAGACCAACACATGAACTAAATTTCTTATAGTGTACATAATCTTGAGCTGGTGATGCACGTATTGCCCCACGATTTTGGTTCCTCGTCTAAAGTCGATCCTTGAACTTCTAAAGCTACAAGATTTAGGTGTAAGTTGTGAAGATGTCAGGGACTATAGAATTTTGGGATAAGACTCCAAAATTTTTTGAAATTTTCTCGAACACGAACGGAAGCATATCCATGCACACATTAAATAAAAATCACACAAAAATTTACGTGGTTCAGCACAACCTCCCAACGTTCACGAGTGCGAGAGATAATCAATTATAACTGTAAAATGTACAATCCTGAGATAAAAAAAAACACCCCAAAACTTGACACCCACAACCGAGTCCTGAAATAAATCCCGTTTTTCTACTCAAAGGTTACTCATGTGCCCTCGGTATTTTTTGATCTCTCCTTACATATCTATCCCATTTGATTTAACTCTCCACAAGATAACTAGAGTTATAAGGTCTTATTTATAAGAAACTCTAAAATCATACACCCATATAATTACAAAACCCTACACATATTAGATTTCTTGTGGATTCATAACTCTAGCCCGGCTCAAATACGTGTAAATAAAATGCTAATTATATAAGTCTGTAGAATACAAGATATACACCTAACAATATTCACTTTAGCTTGAATTTTGTAAACTATCTTGAGATAACCGATGTCGATGTCAATTCTGTCGGCGTTGTTAATCCGCCACACTCAAACCAGCATAACCTGCATCTCTACACCGAGATGATCGACACCTATTCGTCGAGGTGTAATGATTGCTAATCATCTGTCGAATCAAAAAATCATCGTCTAATTTGACTCTACCTGCAACTAAAATTCATTTTGCATCCATTGATGATTAGTCTTCTGCCATGGATTGAACCAAATTACCCCCGATACCTCTGATCACCCGCAATTAAACTTGATCGCCTTTGATTAAACCCAATTTTGAGCTGAATTTGTCCAATCTCATTTAACTCTTTAGAATCTGAAAATTCTGACCGTACCGATGAATCCATAGCGCTGAAAACCTTAGGATACACTTCTGTCTTGAATTTTTTCGTTATATATATATGACTGATATAAGAAAAAAAATTTAAATAGTTGATTTCATACTCCTACCACACTGGATCAAAGCCTTTAATAATTCCACCACCACCAGATGTTCGCTGCACCCGCAACTACGTTGATGAGAATTCAAACAAATAATCCAATCTCAGAATGCGGCATTTCTTTGGAGATTTTATTGCCTCGAAATCTATGCATCAAAATAGATAACCACCTTGAGCAATTTATCCTTCTGCTAAACGCATGCTTCACACTGCTGCTTTCAACTTTTTTTTATTCTTTTTGTGTGGTAAAAAAATTATTATTTGATTTATACGAGCCGAAATAAAAAATAATACCTTACTTTGTTCACTCACCCCGACTTCAAATCGTCAACTGTTTACTCTGATACTACAAATTAGAATTTATACACCAATTCCTGAATGCGAACGAAAACATATTCATACATACACTAAAGAAAAAATAATGCAAGAATTTATGTGGTTCGGCACAACCTGTTTACATTCACGGGTGAGAGAAATAATCAACTATAACTATAAAGTGTACAATCTCATGATAAAAAATATCCCAAAACACGACACTCGCAATCCTAGCCTTGAAACAAACCCCGTTTTTTCACTCGAAGATTACTCTTATGCGCCCGATATTTTTTCACTTCTCCCTACATCTCTACCTCATTTGATTTTACTCTCCATGCAATAACTCGAGTTATAAGATTCTATTTATAGAAAATCTTAAAATTATATCCCCATATAATTATAAAACTCTACATATATTAGATTTCTTGTATATTCATGACTCCAGCCTAATTCAAACACATGTAAATAAACTCATAATTATACGGGTTCACAGAATACAAGACATACACTCAACAAACTACATTGGATTGAATTCTACAAATCATCTTGAAGATAACAGGTATTGATGTCGATTTTGCCGTCTTCGTTCATCTACTACACTCAAACCAGCATAGCTCACACCTCTACACCGAGATGCCCGACACCTAATCGTCGAGATTTTCGCAGCCATTACACATATTCGTGGAGATGTATTAATTATTAATCATCTGTCAAATCAAGACATTGCCGTCTAACTTGACTTCACCTGCAATTAAAATATTAGCTGCATCTATTGATGATTAGTATTCTGCCATTAATTGAACCAGATTGCTCTTGATCAGATCACCCACGATCAAATTCAATCGCTCTTGATCAAACATGATTTGAGCTAAATTTGTCTAATCTAATCAAATTATTCAGAACTTAGAAATTCTAATCATATCAATGAATTTGCAACGCTAAAAAATCTTAAGAGTCACTTTCCCCTTAATTTAGTTGGTTATATACACAAACTAACATAACAAAATAATTTTAAATAGTTGATTTTATGCTCCTAGTATAGTGGAACAAGGCCTTTAATAATTCCATCACCACCCGATGTTTTCTGCACCCGTGAACTACATTGAAGAGAATTCAAGCAAATCAAGAATCTAATCCAATCTCAGAATGCGCCGTTTCTTTGGAGATTTTATTGCCTTGAAATTCGTGCATCAAAATAGATAGTCACCTTAAGCAATTAAGAGCAGATTTTCTCCGGTCCTCCATTGGACTGGAGAGATTCAGTTTTGTTTCTTTTGTATTTAAAATGGACTTATTTTGATAATTTAAATAATTTATTTTATTATTTTAAATATATATTATTAATATAAAAAATTAAATTAATTAAATATTAATAGTTGTAATAACAAATTATATTTGTGTTAATAAAAATAAATTATTATTTTTATTTTATTATTTATTTTATCAACGCATATATAATTTGTTTAGGTAGTTATCGATATTTGATCATTTTAATTTTTTACGATAAAATTATACATATTTAAAATAATAAAATAAATAATTTAAATCATCAAAATAAATTTATTTTTTACCCAAATAAAATACAACTTGACCGATCCAGTGCCTCACGAGACTAGAGAGAAGCCATCCTCTAAGCAATTTATTCCTATGCTAAACACATGCTACACGATGTTGCTTTTAACTTTTTTCTATTTTCTTTGTGTGGTAAAAAAAATTATTATTTGATTTATACAAACTAAAATAAAAAATAATGCCTTACTTGCTTTGTTCACCAATCACAATTTCGAATACCGTTAGCTCTGATACCACTTGTTGGAATTTAAATATTATTTTTCAAACGCGAACGAAAGTATATCTATGCACACGCTAAAAAAAAATCACACAAGAATTTACATGATTTGACACGACCTGCCTATGTCTATATGTGCGAGAGTTAATCAATTATAACTATAGAATGTATAATTCCGATATCAAAAACACCCCAAAACTCGACACTCGCCGCCCGAGCCCTGAGATTAACTCCGTTTTCCTACTCAAAGGTTACTCTTTTGCCCTTGGTATTTTTTCACCTTTGCTTACATCTCTACTACATTTGATTCAGCTCTCCACGTGATAATTATAGTTATAAGGTCCTATTTATAAGAAAATTTTAAAACCCTAGTCCCATATAATTATAAAGTACTATACATATTAAATTTCTTGTAGATTCATGACTCCAGCTCAATGCAAATATATATAAATAAAATACTAATTATATGGGTCAACAGAATATAAAACATACACCCAAGAGAAATTAAGGCCTTAGAGGCCAAATTTTAGACCTCGAAGGTTGCTAAAATTTGTAGAAAATGAAGGATTAGGGATGGAAGATTACAAAATTTCAATTTGCAGAATTTTGTAGGCTATTTGATCATGTTTTTTAATCATGAGGAAAGCGTCTTATTTACGCAAATGGAAATTATCAAATTCCGAAGCGAGTGATAAGCTTCATTAGCTCTGTTAAGAATAAGATAGAAACTAACACGATCAGATAACAAAAACTCTACGAAGATATTGACCCCCGAAATAATATCACTTTAGCTAAAAAAGAACAGGTTGGCCATGAAAATGTTCAATTTGGCCAATAGTAGGTTAAATTTTGGGACATTTAGTCGATTTGTCGCAAGGAGTTTCCGGAGTTGAAAGCATAGGGGCCTAAAAGGAAGCACCGTTCATCCTTTTAGGCTGGGGTTCTACTAATCCAGAATGAGGCTGGGTCACCTTTGGTTGATGTGGCTATGGGTTTCGAAGCTTCGAATTTTTTTACTTTTTTGAGAATTTGTGAGCTAAAAAATTCTATGGGTTTATAGGGAACCTTTATCCAAAGTTTTTGAAAGTACTACAGATTTAAAACGGTTCGAAAAAAAAAATGATTGGCCCTCTTGCAGCCCCAATCATTTAGCTTTTAGTTTTTTAAAAAAAAAAGTTTGGGTTAGGCAAACTTCCAGCAAAATGCATAAAATTCATATA
>JAOTRH010187732.1:0-11740 GCA_034768845.1 Heliamphora exappendiculata
AATTAATAAGTTAAATTTTATATTATTGTTAAATTTTATATTATTTATTTTAATATTTTAATATTTCTTATTATTTTAAAAAAATTTTAAATTCACTCCTTAATTCAATCATTCTTAATCTCACACTTCCCCTCACTAGTTATTCTTATTTGGCGGGCTAATAGTCCGTCCGAACTATTAGTCCGTCCAAACTATTAGTTCGGAGACTTAATAAACGCGATATTAAACTGTATTCCGAACTAATAATCTGGACGGACTATTAGTTCGCTAAAACAAACATGACCATAAGGTTCATATTACCTATTTATTTATTTTTATTTTTATTAACATTTTTATTATTTAATTATTCTATTATATTTTCTGACATTTTATCAAAATTTTTCAAAAAATTAAAAAAAATTAATCAAAATATAAAAAAACTCAATAAAAACAAAAATAAGTTAATAAATTAAATTTTTTATTTTTTATTTTTTCTATAATATATTTTTTTATCTTTTGATCAATTTTTTTATTTCCTCAATTATTGATCAAAAGATAAAAAAATAACAAATATAAAATTTAATTTATTAACTTATTTTTGCCTTTATTGAGTTTTTTCATATTTTGATTGATCTTCCAATCTGTAATTTGCACCTATCATTTTTGTATTACACTGATATTTTGCAAATAATAAGTTCTTTTAATTTAATTGACTATTTGTCTCATTCATATTTCTTATAGCAAGAGTTCTATGCATTCCAATGAGGAGGGACTGGCTTGGTGGTCAAGGGGGTTTGGGGATTTGCTCTTTTAAAAGTTTCAATTTCGAAATTTTTTATGTGCTATTAACTATTTGAGTTTAAATTTATACGAGTGAACAGTGAGATTGGTCTCCTAGAAATTAGTTAATGTGTGCGTAAATTGATCTGAATACCTTAAAATATTAAAAAATAAAAAAGAAAGCTCTATGCATCACATTGAATTTTAATTAGGGCCATACCACACTTGATCCCAGTCCAAAAAGTAGCATTTTCTTAAAATGTTGATTTTGATGTTTGGTTTGAAACGAAGTGATTATTCTGTTAAAATGTTGTTTCCTAAGAAACTGAAAAAAGAACCAATGTACATTTCAAATGAAATCATAATTTATTCATTTAGATAAATAGCATTTTATTAGGAGCTAAGGATTGGCCACTCTTTTATTTTTTTATTTTTCTAATGTTTTGTTGAAACTAAAATATTGGTAACTTTTTACTCAATTTACAATTACTACACTACAATTATTTGGTCACTAGCCATGATGTCTAGGGTCATGCTTAATAATCTAAATAGAATTGTATATGATAAAAAAGATAAGCAATGTTATGTGTTATATTTTTCTTTTATAGCAAAAAAAGCTGAAGATAAAATTATGTAAATTGTGAAAAATTTTATTTATATTTGGTTACAGTAAAATAAAGATTTAGATAATAGTTGTAAAATTATTATTGAACGTTAGATAAAAATAAATAATTTAAAATTCGATACTAATAATATCATAGTGCCCTAGTACTAGTAATAGTCACAATGGAATTGGTTTTCAGAAATTAATCGAAGTACATATAAGCTGATTCGAATAGTATAAGATATTAAAAAAAGATAATTACACTTACTTCTCATGAGATTTAAGCTCATTACAGGGACCTCCCTTGTGGTCTCTAAAATTACACTAATCTCCCATGAGATTTAATTTTAATATCAATTGCACCCAAACTATTAAAATTTTTGTTAAAATTTTACGGAAATCGCCCATTCAACCCAAAACCACCATTCCCATCCCAAAATCGCCATTCAAACCACATTTTTCCTCCCAAAATCACTATTTTCACCCCAAAATTACCCATTCCAAAATCACCATTTCGTTGAAATTTAGGGTGGGATGGGTGGTTTTAGGGTGGGAGAGACAATTTTCGTTAAATTTCAACGAAAATTTTAACAATTAGGGTGCAATTTATATTAAAATTAAACTTCATGTGAGGTTAGTGTAATTTTAGAGATTACGAGAGAGGTCTCTGCAATAAGCTTAAACTTCAAAGAAGATAAGTGTAATTATCCTTAAAAAAAATCTCAAATAGTCTAAAATTTGCAAAAGCTATACTAATTTGAATCTTACAATACAAATGTTAATTATTAATTTCAAAAGATAGAATCTGAACAATAGATCCTACATATCTTCTTCTTCAATTCTTACTCCCTTCATTTATAATGTATTTTGCTTGATTCTTTCGTCAGTGATTAGTTCTTCATCCCAAAATATTGATCATTTCACTGAAAACATGGAGAATGAAGTCTTATAAAGAAGTGTTAATTCCTTGATTGATAATTTGGATATGTTTCTTTATGTATTTATATTTGTGTATTAAGGCCCTGTTTGGGATCATAACAAAATTAGTTTTTTTTTTTTAAAATTTAGTTTTTAAGTTGATTTGTTTGGTATAATAAGCATGCACGATTTTCAAGACAACATAAAAAAGTCAATTTTTTTTCTAACATCTACTTTTTCAAATTATTCCAAACACTCACTTTTTTCTATTCTATATTTTTTTAAAAAAATTAAAGGTCCGCTTGGTTGCGTTTTCTAAAATTGTATTTTGAAAACTATTTTTGAAAAAAGACTTTGAAAAATGTTTTCTAAAATTTTGAAAAAAAAATTGCATTTGGTATGCTATTTTTAAAAACCCAAACCCAAACCTAAACCCTAACCCTAACCGTAACGCCGGTGAGCCCTAACCGTAACGCCGACGAGTACCAGAGCTCGCGCTGCTGCCGGCGAGTAGCAGAAAGTCTGTCAGCGACGATATGTGTTTGAACAACGATCTGTGAACGACGGCGAGTATCAATGACGATCTGCAAAGGGCGACGATGACAACGCATTCGATGGCGAAGAAAGCTCATGACGACAATGACGACTTCGAACGGCAAAGCAAGGTCGCGACGACGACGATGCCTTCGACGGCGAACATAGCTCACGACGACGACGGTGACTTCGACGGCGAAGAAAATTCGCGACGGCGACGACGACTTCGAACTGCAACGGTGACGACTTCGAACTGCGAAGCCCTAAACCCTTTATGTGTTTTTACTTTTTCAGAAGGAAAGAAAAAATTGAATCAAAAAATGTGAAAATAAGTTTGTCCTGTTTTTAAAAAACACCCAAATTTTAACTCAATTTTTTTTCTCTTTTTTCTCTTTTTTTTTCAAAATTGCTACCAAACAAGTTTTTTGAAATTCTATTTTCAAAACTCTCCAAAAACTGTACCATAAGGACCCTAAACCTCTTAAAAGTCAAGTTTTAAAACTATTCCAAACAGGTACTGATTATATACATGCAATGATCTCTACGCAAGCGCATGTGTAATGTTGATGTCACAAGTCATTTAAGTTACTAGTCATTACTTCTGCTAAAGACACCCAATTATTTAGTTTTAATTATTTAAAAATAAAATAAAAAATAATATTAATAATTTAACAATTAGTTAATTAGCCAATTTTAAAATACCCATTTAAAAATATAACTTTATTAGTTTGTTAATATATGAAGATAAAAAATAAAAAAAATAAAAGTAAAAATTAAATTATTTTTTATTAGATTGATAAAAGAAGAAGTAACATCAATTAATATTTTTTTAATTGTTTATGTTGAGATGTTATCATTTGTAGTTTAGATTATTTTAATTTTCATGTAATCTTATCTTTTCATGTAATAGTATCCTACATGTACCATACTAATATCATTATAAATATAATAGCTCTCTCACTCATGAATGATATGAGAGAACATTTTCAATTCCTAAGTATTCAGTGGATTCAAAATGGTATAGAGCCAAACATGACGTCTACTATCAATTCATCTTCTTTCTCCTCTTCAACAATCATGCTTCCCGAACTCCCTTCTTCATTTTCTCATCCTCTCCCTCTCAACAATGCGCACCATTTTATCTCCATCAAGTTAATCTCCAAAAAATTTATCTATTGAATAACACAACTCTACCTATATTTTCGTGGCCAAAATCTTATTGATTTTATTGACAGATCCTTTCCATGCCTTTCAACCATGCACCATGCGCATTGATGATGTTTCAACTCCCAACCCTGCTCATGCTGCTTGGGTTTCTTAAGATCAACTAATTATGAGTCTCTTAATTTTTTCTGTATGAGGAAATCTTATCTCTTGTTGTTAGTCTCATTAATTTCCGTAAGATTTGGGTTACCCTTGAAACCTTACTTGGTTTTGCTTCTCAAACTTGTTAGAATTGATGCCCAACTTAGCTAACAAGCATCTCAATGTGTAACGGGTTTATATAGCTCGTCTCCGAAAGTCAAGGGTGCCTCGTATCCTATATGACACCAAGGGTCACTCTCGTGCCCACAACGATATCTTTGTGCGTACACGCATGCTAAGCAATGCACATGATGTTCTTCATGTTCATTCTTTCACTAAATATTTACTCTATGTTCATCAGTTTAGTAAGGATAATAACGTTTTCTTTGAATTTCATTCCTCTTACTTTCTCGTTAAGGATCAAGTTTCCAAGACCACTATTCTCAAAAGTAATAATGAAGGTGGCCTCTACAAGCTCTCTTCATCGTTGATTTCTTAACCTTTGGCCATTTCTTTCGAGTGTGTTTCTCTCGAATGTTGGCATCGTCGTCTTGTTCATCCTCATGCTCGGGTTCTTTGTCAAGTTTTGAAGTCTCATGCCCAGCCGTTTTCTTCTCCTCAAGTTGGCTCTGGAACACTCTGTCATGCTTGTCAACTTGGAAAATCTTCTAGGATTTCTTTGTTTAGCTCTGAAAATAAAAGCTTAGATCCTTTCGATTTAATTTTAGTGATGTATGATGCCCTTCCCCAATTCTTTCGAGTGAAGGTCGTGAGTACTTTATAATTTTTTTGGATGCTTATTCTAAATACATTTGGTATTTTCCGATGTTCAATAAATATGATGTCTTTTCTATTTTCTCTAAATTTCAAGCAATGGTTGAACGTCAATTCTCTGCAAAAATCAAATCTGTTCAAACTAATTGGGGTGGTGAATATCGTAAATTTCATCTGTATTTTCAAACCTTGGGGATTATTCACCGTTTATCCTGTCCGCGCACTCATAAACAAAATGGCTCGACTGAACGCCGCCATCGCCATTTTATGGAAATTGGTCTTGCTCTTCCCGCACAAAGTTTTGTTTCTCACAAATTCTGGCAATTTGTCGCTGAGACTGCAGTCTATCTCATTAATCGGTTACCCTCACGTGTTTTGCAATATACTTCCCCCTTATAACTCCTTTTCCATCATCCTCCCCGATACAATTTTTTGAAGGTTTTTGGTTGTCTGTGTTACCTGTATCTTCATCCTTATCCAACCACAAAATTTCCTTTCGATCCGCCCCATGTGTTTTTCTCGGTTATAGTCCTTCTCACTCGGGTTATCGTTGTCTTTATCATGAAACGGGTCGTATTTACATTGTGCGCCATATTCATTTTGATGAATCTCAATTCCCATTTTTAGATTCCCATTCTTTTTTGTCCAACCTGTCACTTTTGGAAGTTCCCTATGCCACCTTCCCTCTCACTCTCTCACCTCACCTTCCATCCCAAACTGCACCAAACTCTAATTCTCGGCAACGCCAACTGCCACGCACATCTCATCTCATTTCCCCACCTAAATCCCATCTTTACCAACATCCTTTTTAAAATTCAAATACCACCCCAATCCTATCTTCTTTCTCCACTTCTCCTCACTTGCCACCAAACTCCTCTTTTCCAACTAATTCGATCCCTTCTGTTCCATTACCATCCGTCCCTTGCACCGACTTCACCTTCCTCTCCTATTTTTCTTCCTCTGCCAACTCAGCTTCCACCCATTTCAGCAGCAACACCTATCCAACCTATTAACCCTTTAATAAAACCTCCCCACCTTCAATTTTGGCTCCCTCATTCAACTCCAATAGATTTAGCAACATCAACCCAAATTCAAAATTTTTCTCGAAATCTCAAACCAAATTCAACAAATTCAAAAGTTTTCCACTTTTTATTCTCCAAATCAACCAAATTCACCAATCCCATTTAATTCCACCAAAATGGGTAACAAGCCAACAATTTCAACAACTTCAAGATCTCATACCTATTCAAAACCCACCAACATCTATCCAACCGATTCAACAAAATTTGGCAACTACCCCAAATCTAATTCCCTCACACTCACCAACAATCTAACAAAATCCAATCTTTCTTCTTCAAAATCCATCAACTTCAACCACATCCCACCACCTGACACATTTTGTACATGGATGACCCGTAGATTATATTTGTTTGATGGGTTGTACCCAACCCAACTGAACCTGTCAATGGATCAACACCTACACAAAAGAACAAACATGAACTAGCCTGCGGCCATACGCTGGAGGCCACTCCGATAATAAAATTAGGAATCTCTTCGGTTTAGAAGAAACTAATAAACAGGCAATGTTACTTGGGGTTCTTTTCCTTTCAAAATTCAAACCACTTAGGAGCCTTCATCCCTTCCTTTTTATAGCAGATAAGCCCCTCTTCTCTCTCATCAACTCTAATCACCATTCTCTGACTCGTACCCTCTGTAACTCTGACTCATCCTCTGTAAAATGTCCCAATCGTTTTGTCGTTGTTTTTGTGCCAACGGCATGAGAACTTAAGTCACATCACATAAAATATACCGAGCTCGACCTGTCCTTATGGCCGAGCTCTTGACATTAAATATGTCCCCCGATGAGGCGGTGCATTTAATGGTTGATATTCGCCTGTCCCGCCTCATTTAATGCTGTCCCATCACGATCATATCACATTTAATGTCATGTCAGTGCATTTAATGCGATATCAGTAACCGACCTCAGGCTAGTTGTTGGCTCCTACGGGTTGGCCCTAAAAATAGGGTCGGTCCTTGATTTGAGGTAAAATTTTATGAATTGATTCCTTGAATATCGCATTTACGACACCTCTGAAATCGGCCCCCAGCCTAATCGGCGCTTCAGATAGCGCGGCACTAGGCCTCTTATTCATTTGCACTAGGCTCGGTCTTCTCACTCTCACAGGGCTATCGTTTCATCCTTTCTGGGCTCAGCCTTCTTTACCTGGTCTTCATTTCGGTTCCCCCTCTTCCAACATCCTCTTCTACCCTTATGTACTACTCCACTCAGCCCATCAATGCCAAGATATATTGGGATGGCTTTTTGGTAAGAGAGGTCCTTAACTTTTCTCCCAGTTGGAGCCCGTATTTGAACGAGGCGACTGTCAGCTTCTCATTGTAATTTTCGATATCATTGTACACTTTCTAATATTTTCTTGTGTAGTCCCACAACGACTCTTTTTTTCCCTTCATAACGCCATGAGTGAATCTATTTCTTTCAGAATCTTAATATTTGTAACGAATCGTGCCACGAACCCCTTGGACAAATCCTTCTAGCTTGTTATAGACCAAGGTGGGAGACGGTCGAACTACCGCAGACAGGCCTCCCCCAGGCTGGATGGGAACACCTTGCACATGAGGGTGTGGTTTCCACTCCACAACGTCATCATCTGCCTATAATGTCTAATATGGGTGTGCGGATCAGAACGATCGTCGTAAGATTTGAACCTCAGTAATGATAAACTGTGGGGTGGGTCAGCTCGATTTATTCGTTCGGTGAATGGCGTGGTGATTGCTCCTTCCCAAACTTCGCTTGGTTCGGCCATGGTATAGTAATGGATCTTTGTTTTGTCTGGAGTTCTTCGGAGTGTAGTTGCTTGCTTCTGTACTTGAACCCGCCCCTTGCTTGGTAAACTCCTTGAGAATTTGCCCCAAATCCAAGTTAGCTGCTTACCTTCTTTCTTTGCCTCTTGGTCCGGGTGATTTTGGTTCTTCGGAGTGGGAACTCCCCATTTGGGTCTAGTGGTCCTGGCCATGGCTCTTCAGGGTGGAGCGGAGCCTCAGGATTTCTTGCCCCATTGCATAGAGTACGGACTCTTTGGCAAGATCATGCTCGAGGATTTGAGCCGTTCCGTGCAGGGGAGTTCTTCCCCCATTCTTTGCTCTTTATGCCCTTCTGCAGCGCACGGTGTAGCGTACTCGTCGAGTACAGTGGGCACTTTTGAAGGTGTCGCCATTGGCAGCTTTGCGATCTGTTTTTAACTAGATTCCCATAGACGGTGCCAAATGTACTGGAATAACCCGTAGATTATATTTATTTAATGGGCTGTACCCAGCCCGATCGAACTCGTCAATGGATCAGCACTTGCACAAAAGAATAAACATGAACTAGCCGACGGCCACTCCGATGATAAAATTAGGAATCTCTTTAGTTTAGAATAAACTAATAAATAGGCAATGCTACTGGGGGTTCTTTCCTTTTCAAAATTCGTACCTCTTATGAGCCTTCATCTCTTCTTTTTTATAGCGGATAAACCTCTCTTCTCTCTCCTCAACCCTAATCATCATTCTCTTACTCGTACCCTTTGTAACTCTGACTCATCCTTTATAAAATATCCCCATCATTCTGCCGTTGTCTTTGTGCCGACAACAGGAGAACTTAAATCACATCACATTAAATATACCGAGCTCGGCCTGTCCTTATGGCCGAGCTTTTGACATTAAATGTTTCCCCCGAGGAGACAGCGCATTTAATGGTTGGTATTCGCCTCTCCCACCTCATTTAATATTATCCCATCACGATCATATCACATTCAATGCCATGTCAGTGCATTTAATGCGATATCAGTGACCGACCTCAGGTTAGTTGCTGGCTCCTATGGTTTGGCCCTGAGCCAAACCGCCAATCTCTGACTGGGCATCTTTCTTTTGGGCCTTATCGCAGCCCAACGGGTTGATTTCCCGGCCCATCCCCTTCACCTTTTTTAACTAATTAATTACAATCCACATGTTGCACCATTATCCATTCTCATCCCTTTATCCCACATGCTCCTAATTTACTCCAACCACCTGAACATCAATTTGGGCTCTCTTATCCAGTATCCACAACAACAGGTTCGGTAAAAAATCACAACAGGTTCCCTCACACTCATTTGGTCATATCCCAACAACTTCAGCAAAATCAAAATTATTCCCCTCCTCCTTTGGCCAATCCCAACACTTTCTCCTCTAATTCGAATTTATCATCCGTCCCTGATTCTCACTGTATCTCTCACACGCCCAATTCAAATTCATGTCGTTCAATTCAATCTCTCGCTATCTCCCAACTCTCACCCTCTTCTTTGAATAATTACCTTCCACTTCTACTCATTCTCACCCGTCTTCCGTTCATAATTCTAGAGGACTTAACCTGGTTGGTTGTGGATTTAAATTTTATTTCTTCAAACATTTCCTCTCATTAAACCCATCCCACCCCATCGTACTCCGTCACATGTCTAAACCACCGAATGCTTTGCTCACCCAACACTCGCCTTTGTCCTCTACTTCTCTCGATGAACCCACTTTTTTTACCCATTATAGCGCCATGCCATATCTGTCGAACTTAATGCCCTGCCCTGCCCTGCCCTGCCCTCATTCGCAAGGGACTTCAAGTGTTGACACCTGAAGTGCACACTACATTGTTTAGGCCTCCTTTGGCAACCCAAATTTAAGTAAGGTTTTTTGCTTAAAATTATTTTAAACTCAAAAAGTCAAAAGTTTGTTTGGGAGAGATATAGGATAACTTTGAGTTAAAATGTAAAAAGTTTGGGTTAAAATTGCTATATTTAAAAAATATATTTTTAAATAATTTTATATTCAATATAGATCTTGTTTGATAGATTTTGACGAATACATTTTAAAAATATAATTTTTATAAAAAAATAAATTTATAGAATAAAAGTTATAATATTTTTTAAAAATATAAAAAAAATTATGTAAAAAGTGTAGATGCCCGAGGTTGAGGATAATATCAAGGTGATAATCTGATTCTGAGTTAGGACCAATTGCCCCTGTTTGGAATGTAAATGGTGATTGGACTAGGCCTAGGATGGTTCCATTCGGGTAGCTCGGCCATGTCAATTGGGCTGAGCAGCTCAAGTGGGTCCTAGGGTCGAGTAGGACGAGTCATTTGAAGCGAAGATCAATTACTCCACCAAGGAGACTAAAATAATAACTTAAGAAAAGGCGAACTAAGTGTGCTCATGAGACTTGTGTAGCTCGAGTGACTCGACTGGGTCGAGTAGTTGGAAGGTCTCGAGCATCTCGAGTGGTTCAACTGAACGATAACCACTACTTGAAACCAAAATTACTCAAAAACTCAAGTTGTTGTCCAAGCAACAGAACTGAGTGGCTCGAGTAAGTCGAGCGACTCAAAGGAGCTAAATGGATTCAAATGGCGGACGAGGACAACCCAAAGTACAAAGTAATTATACAAGAACCTTATTCATAACATGAGATCTACTGAGATGCGTGGCAATTCGAGTCACTGGTATCTAGGGGTATACACGGTCTGGTTTGGACCGATTTTGAATAAAATCAAGAACAAAACCAATCCTTACGGTTTTAGTAATTTTAAGACCAAATCAAACCGTGTAATTTTTAGAACCAAACCAAATCGAACATATTATTGACAGTTCGGTCCTAGTTCCAAATCACAGCTCCACTAATATATAATACTCCAATATAAAATACTAAAATTTAAGCAAAAATTACATTAATACTCAATAAAAATATTTTTTTATAATTTAAAATAGTAGCACAAAAAACTGTAATTATCCATCACAGCACACGTAATTGTGACCGTGAAGTAAACGCGGCAATCGCTAAATGCGAAATGTCAAATGAGATTCTCTAGGGTTAACAGTAATAGCTTATTAGTTTAAGAAAGTACAGAAGCCTGAACAGCGTGAAGTGAACGTGCAATTTATATGTTATAAATATAAATGATATTTAAGTGATATTTATATGTTATAAATAATATATATATACTAGGTATTGCCGGTGCCTAAAGGCACTATCACTGTTTTTTTTAGATTATTCGTGCATTTTAATAATTTCTCTAAAATCTCAAATTACTATGAATAACTCATACTGAAAAATACTAAATCAAGAAAAAAAAGTGCAATATATAGATAATTATTCTAAGTATTAAATTTTAAAAAAATTAACAGAATTTTCTTTATTTTTTGAATAGTCCAACGGTTCGACCGTTTATCAAATAACCTGTAATAAAATCAATCAACACAATATACACAGACTCTGTCTGGAACCAACAACAAAATCACAACTCAAAAAAAATCATCATAACTTCTCATGCGTACATTTAAAATCTCCATTTTATAATCAATAGCATAAACCAATTAAAAAAATAGATAATTATTTTAAGTATTAAACTTTTTTAAAAAATTGGCAAAATTTTTCCTGTTTTCGGATAATTCAACGGTTTTATCGTTTACTAAATAATCTGTAATAAAATTAATCAACGCAATATACACAGGCTCTGCCTGAATCTCAATAATAAAATTACAATTCAAATAAAATCATCTTAACTTATCAGAAAAACAACCAAACGTTTTGGCAAATCCCAACAATTTATGGGGAGAGAGAGATTGAGATTTTTTAATTGAAAAAATCAAAAAACCTAATAAATCAGAACTCTTTGTATTTTTAGTGTCATGTTCTCAGAAAATTTTGGTAAACAATATTTATCCAAAAACAAAACAAACAAACAAAAAAGTCTTATTGCTTATACCATTTTTCAAAACCAAACTATTCCCACCCCACTTGCCACACCCCACCCCCATCCAC
>JAOTRH010187743.1:0-11739 GCA_034768845.1 Heliamphora exappendiculata
GAGGACGAAAATGTGGAATTTTATGAAATAAAACCGTTTTGAGGCTTGTGTTAGCCTGATGGAAAACTTGTGATTTTAGGTTGGAAAAACCTTTTTGGCTCTTGTGGTTGAGCTCGTATACTTGTGATTGTATATTTCCTGCTTTACAGCTTTGTTGTCTTTTTCTATTGAGTTTCGGCTCACGGGGTGAGATTTTGCTGTAAAACATTTTTCAGGTAAGCGTGGTCTTGTAGGTTGACCCACTGGTGTCCGGACATGGCTGATGACAAGACGTCTGTTTTGTCTTGATAGGTAGCACATACCTGTTGTATATGTATCATATTTATTTGGAACATGTTGTAAATCGTATACTATGATTATAGATGTATGCTTGTTTTAATACTTTTGAGAGAACCTTGGGTTGGTTGTTGTTTTTCGTAGTTTCAAACTACGTTTTTCGTTGTTGGGATCAATGATTTGCAAATGGGATTTTCAAATGATTTTTACTTCACATAAACTTCTGTTATTCGAGATAGATTCTGGAACAACCTAAGGTTCTTTTAAAATGAAAAATTTTTCTTATTCAAAACTTGTATTTTGTTTATATCAATAACTGTAGTCTTTTGGCTACTCTTTTAAATCAATAAACTCTCTGTAGTACATTTTTACAAAGGTTTTGACCTTGTTTGATCTTCTGGTTTTAAATCCCTTTTGTTTGGATGGTTTGATGGTTGTTCGGTGACTTTTCACGTCACCCAGAGTTTGGGGCGTGATACATAGCCTGCTTTACAACTTTATTGTCTATGTTCTATTGGGCTTCAGCTCACGGTGTGAGAGTTTGCTGTAAAACCTTTTCAGGTGAGCATGAAGAGTTGACCTAGTTGTAGAGGTGACAGAAGACTTGCTATAATTTTTTCTTTTTGAGATATGTACTTACACATGTGACGGCTGTTGAGACTGGTTTTGTAGGCATTTTAGCGATATGTTTATTCATGTATGAATTGCATATTTTCAATTTTTGAGAGTTGAGCTGTGGGGATCTTTTATCCAAATGTTGTACATTTTAATTATCAACTGTGAAACCTATTTTCTTAAATGGGTGTTTTGGTGGGTTTTCGCGTGACCCGAATATTTGGGGTAAGACAGGTTCTTAATTTGATTTCTCAAGTACATACAAATACAAAAAATGGAGAAAAAAGAGAATATTCAAAATCAAATAAGAAAAATACATAACATATGTATATAGAACACTAAACAAAATAAGTAGCAAAAGAAAATTCTAAGTCTTACGGCATGCAAGTTCTAACTAAAGGATACATAAAGCAAACCACATACAATATCACCAAATAACCTAAACTATCCTAAACATGATATCAAATGAAGTGATATACTTCATTAAATCCAAATCTTATCACATAAAGGTAACCACAAGCAATATCCTAAAATAAAGCATAATATAGCTTTAAAAAGAAAAAAAATATTTCTTAAAATTCTCTAGATGTTAAACGTACCAAAAGTTTTACTGCGAGTCACATACTAAAACCCAATAAAATGTGATAAATAGTAAAAATGATACTATGGAACCAAAATTAAACTAAAACAAAATAAGAATGTGGCAATTATTATATAGAATTACAGTAATTATGCACATAACAAAGAGAATATAATATGCAGGCATAATATTAATGATTACGACTGCATAGATGTTAGTGCCTACATATAACAATAGTGATATTAAAAATCACAATCGTGGAGCATGTTGGCACTATTTTAATCAATTATGGAATTAACAATGTACTAGATGCAAATGTGTAATGTGGACAAAGTGAAATTAAGATTACTTGGATGGTGATAAATATCAATCAAATTAATCTAAAATAATCATGCTTATCATGAGTATTCACATACTTACAATTCAACAAACTAAATAAAATAGCTAGGTCACTACACAAGCAACATAAAGGATTGAAGTTAACGCGATCACTCCAACAGAGAAGAAATTGAGAAAGAAAGGTCAAGGATCTAGAAAAATACCTAATTCGCTACAATCCGAGTGAATCCTCAAGTCGGAGAATGATGATCAGTAGTCCAATCCTCGAGCAATGCTCCAATCCAAGTGTAGGAGTAAGTTGAGAATCTAATAGGGTATCAGCATCGGTGGTCGTCCTCTCAGTGCTTCGGTGGAGTATTAGTTCTCACAATATGTCGTCTTTCGACCCGTCAGAATCTTGACATCAGAATTGTCCTCCTCAAATCGTACCAAAGGTACAGTATTTATAGAGTTCATCAACCAATGAGGTGCTGGCACATTTTGGGGCACGTCAGGCCTTTTGAAGTTGGCGGTCGCCAAGTATGGCGTTAGCGGTCGCCATAATGAAGTTGGAGACCCCAAGGTTCAAAGATGGCAAGCGTTATGTTGGCTAAAGTTTTCAAGAGGTTCTTGTCACGGTTGCAGACATCAAAGTTGGCGGTCTCAAGTTTCGAAGTTGGCGGTTTAAGGTTTGGACAATGTAGGTTTATTGGTTTGAAGGTTTTGATAATTTGGCTTGGGTATTGAGCTTGGATCGTTTTCCAAGGATCATTCTAAAGCACCATTTCACTTGATTTTATCATCGAAAACACCTGGACTGACCTAAGATTAGGCATGGTCAAATTGGGGTGTCTACAAGCGCCTATAGACCCAAGCGTATTTATCGCCACCGGGTCACGCGAGGCCCAATGAATAAATACCCATTCTATAACCCAACACGGAGAGCGTATATTTTTGGTTTCTCTCGAAAATATCGATGGGTGGGCCGTCTAAGAGCACGCTTTTATAGGGATTAACCCGAAGGAAGGACCTACCTTACATTGTGTAAATTTTTGATCTTTTACCAATGAGCAACTCGTGCCCAAACTTAATCATTTCATTCACATTGTGCCTTTATTAAGTCATTTATATTTAACCCAATACGAGTCTAACCATCAACTCGATTCCTCTCGTCAAACCCAGCACCATTAAGATTTCTATTACCAACAATTTACATATCTTTATTATTTATACTTTGTGTTTTGTTTTTTGAACCATGTAACATTGGTTTATATCATGTTTGTAACCAAGTTTAGGATCTTGTAATTTAGTTGAATCATGTAATTTATGGTATATAGATTTTGTACTCAACTCCTGAATTGTAAGGCTATAAGGCCATGATTTCACCTCTTGTATGCTTACATGAGAGTTGGGGCAATCATTGGGTTACTTTTTCTTGTTGGGAGTTGAATTCTAAGTTTTGGGATGATTGGGACCTTGTTTGACCCTTGTGTGAGGTCTTCGGATTGAGTTGTTGATTATGTTTTCATGGTTAAAAGTTGATTTTTACTATATTTTATACCTTTGAACTCCTTTCTTCAAGAAAAGTTTTGGTTTGGAAGTTAGTTCTCAAAAATAGGATTTTTGTTGGTTTAGTTTCGGGTAAGGGACCACTCGAGCAGTCTTGGTCCGCTCAAACGGTCTATTACTCGAGAGGTATGATTTTTTCTTGGTCAGGTAGCTGCTCGAGTGGGGGTGGCTCCGCTCGAGCAAACTCACCTGAGTTGGGTCCAAAAACTTGTTTCTTTAAATAAAAAGTATCTTTTCATCCGGGCTCCATTTCGGACCCATTTATGTTCAAATTGATGCCCAAGAGTCTTCATTTTAAGGGTTTAACTCTCCTTTAAAAATTCGTTTGGATTCAAATGGTTTAGGTTTGGCATCATGGATGTAAAACGGGTTTTTACTAAAAGTTTTCCTTAGGTGTTGTTCTATCTTGGTGGATTTTCGAGAATGGTTTACATGTCTCAGGTTTGGGGGCGTGACATCAACGGTCCATCCATTTGTTATAAAAAAATAACAAAAAATTATGATGAATTTGACACAAGGTCTAGACGAAAGTTTGAGGAGTTAGTAAGTAGGAAAAATGAGATGTTGTGCAAAAGTTGAATGGCAATAAATGGAAGTGTTAGGAATTTTGCCCTCGGCAATATTCATTTTATGTTTGACAAATCTATAACAAATGTTTATTCAATTTATTTATTTTACTCATTGATATTTTGACACTTGTTCTTTTGAAAGTATGATTTTAATATTGCAGGGCTACGCAAAAAGATGAGAAAATATAAAAAAGAGTTGGCAGGAAAGACTGCCCGACAGACCGTTCGAGCAGTATATTGAGCGGTCTAATGAACCTCTCGGTTGTTTTGTTTCTGTATCAATTTGACCGAAAGCAGGCATTAACTGCTCGAGCGGTCCTCGACGCGAAAGATTTTAATTGAAGCAGCCGCGAGAGTTTTCGAAGGGTTATTATAAATAGGAAGTTAGGTGGATTTAGCAGCTTTCCTATTGTGAATTTAGCAGCTTTTCTATTGTTGGATTAGGCAGCTAGGGTTTTGGAAACCTCTATATATATAAATAGGTAGCTAGGGTTTATAGGAGATGAGTTTTTTTATTTTATTTTGTGGAAAACCTAGTCGCCACAAGCTTTGAAGATGATACATACTGGCAAGCTCTGCTGCAACAACTTAATGATTCAATAAGCTTCCGCGCAGTCAAGTAAATCATCAAGCCAATCAAACCTTCAACGTTCTGTTTGTGTCCGTGGAGTCGCTTGAGAGGATTCTCAAGCGTTGAAGTCTGGTGGAAGAGTCTGTCAGTATTGAAGTCCGGTGGTGGGTTCCAACGGTGGTCAAGCACAGGAGTTGGTATATGTGAATTCGACAGGAGTAGGCTTTCAAATATTTGGTTGTGAACAATGTCGGTTTTCAAACATTTGGTTGTGAACAACGTCGGTTTGTAAGATTCTCTTGTAACAAACATTTAATAGTGTTTAATTTTCTAGACCCAGTGTGGTCTCGTGATTTTTACCTGATTTGGCATTTTTTATGTAAAAATTTTCGTCTCGTGTGTGATTGTGATTATTTATATTTGCTGCTTGTGGGATTGATTATTTTAAGTTTATTTGCATCGTTTAACTTATTTAAGAAATTTAATTTGTGCAAATCAGTCGGTAAACGAGATTTTTCAATTGGTATCAAAGCAGGTAACAAAAAAAAATTTGTAAATTTTTTTTTGTGTGATCCATAGGCTGATTTGCTATAAATAAATTTTCTTAGAGAAGGCACTTCAACCAGTAGACCATCCCTTCTTGACGGCCATAATTACCCTTTTTGAAAAGTTAAGATGAGAGCATTTTTGAAATCTACTGACGAAAGAGTTTGACTTTCTGTTGTTGAGGGTTATAAGTCTCCCACTTATACTGCTGATGGAGAAATTGTCCCTAAGCTCGTGCCTAAATGGGACATAGCTAATTTTGAGGATGCAGGTTAGAATAGCAAAGTTATAAAGGCTATCTTTAGTGGAGTCACACAAGATGAGTTTTGTAGAATCAGTACGTGTGACTTGGCTAAAGAAGCGTGGGATATATTTCAAATCACTCATGAATGAATTGATACAGTAAAAATCACAAAACCTCAATGTCTTATAACAAATTTTAAAAATCTGCGCATGAAAGACGATGAAAGTTTTGACGATTTTTATGCAAAATTAAGTGATATTGTGAATGACTAATTTAATCTTGGTGAAAAAATTTCAACTTCTAAAATCGTTCAAAATTTTTTTAGATCTTTACCTGAACGTTTCCAACCAAATGTCACAGTAATAGAAGAGAGCAAAGACATCGATTCGATTTCTGTTGAAGATTTAGTTGGAAACCTGCAAACTTATGAGCTAAATTTTTAAAACAAAAAGGTTTTAAAAATTTTGGCTTTCACTTCAGCTCAAGGTTCTGCAAGTGATTCTGATGATGATTTAGACCCTGAAATGATGGCTATTTTGTGAAACAATTTAAATTTTTTTTAAAAACTAAAAAGCCTAATCAGGAAGAAAAATCACAAAAAGCACGGTAAAGACAAAGCCAAAAATATGTCCAAATTTATTTTTAAAAGGGTTGAAAGGCCAGATTTCTGAAATCCAATGCTATGAATGCAAATGATATGAACATATGGATAAAGAATGCCTGAACCTTCTCAGAAAAAAATAGAAGGGATTCACAGTCAATTGGGATGATGAAAGTGAACCCGATACGAGTGATGAGAAGGAATCTGATTTTGATGATAGTGAAATTGTAGCTTTTGTAGCTTCTGTTCAGGAGGAGTCTATTGAGTCTGAAAAATAAAAATCTGTTGATTTTGAAAATGAGGAGAGTAATAATGTTGATGAAAGTGAGGATGATGAAACGCTTCAACAGGCTTATGATAAGTTTTATAGAGAGTGTTTCAAGTTGATCAAAGAAAATGCAAAATTGATTAAAAAATATAAATTGTGTGAAAAAGAGAAAGACGATGTCAAACAAGAGCTAACTGAAGCTCAAGACCTGGTTGTGAAATTAAAATCAGACACGGAGATTTTGTGTGAAAAACTTGCAAAATATGAAGAAAAAAAAATGACTTGTCTGAAGTGTGTCAAACTAGACAAACTAGGATTGAAATTCTTGAAAAAGATTTGCATATTTGTGTTAAGTTAAAAATTGATCTTGAATTAAAATTGATTAAATTTGAAAAAAATATGTTAAATGTTCAATTTACTTTCAAGAAATTGAATGCAGGCACCTTGGCTTTGGATGACATGCTTGGGGTACATAAGGCAGTGACTGACAGGAGAGGGTTTGGATTCACGAGTGCTTCTTCAAGTAACTCGACAAAAGGAAAAGAAAAAATTGGCCTGCCAATTTTACCTGAGTCTATACCAAAGTGCGTGAAGGAAAAAAGTGGCAGAAAGTGACAAAATCAGATGGGTAAATCCACCATTGTACATGGTGAGGTAAGAAAGGTTAAATTTATTTCTACTTGTCATTATTGTGGTATTATTGGTCACACACGTCCCAATTGCATGAAATTGAATAGGAATACATTTTTTGTGCCCATTTGTCATCACTGTGGTATAAAGGGACACATCAAACCTCGCTGCACTAGGTTAATTGACCAATATAGATTCAAATTTGAAATATCACATCAACCTAGAAAGAATTGGATGTCAAACCCAGAACATGTGCCTTTAAAAATCAAAAACATTTGGGTACGAAAGAGTGACCTTAACATCTTTTTGGCTTGTTGTAGTTTCTAGTTTTTTTGAGTCTTGTTTTTTTTGTGTTTGAGTTTCTTTTTTGTTTTTTTGTTATAAAATAAAAAAATTGTGGGGGACTTTATTAAAGTTTGAGTACATTTCTTGTGCATTATTTTATTTGGATAAAATTCCACAAGTTAGCTTTGAGATTAACTACCGCACTAATTTTTAGGTAATCTAATTCATAGTGGATAGAACGCTTTCAGATATGAGTCTATTCTGTACACCACTTGAACATTGCTAGATGCAGGGATCTTTCGCACTTGGGATTATATTTTTCTTGGGTCTACTTTATTGTCCAGTGGTCTAAAGATTTCACAAAATGACTACATAGTAGCGACCCACTTGATCTTAATGTTTACACTTCCTCCTTCTTTTGGTTCTGTTTGTTTAGTTTGAGAAAATGGCTACCTATGCGAATCTTATTTCTTCGTATGTATTAGTGTGCAGTCACCTTGAAATTTGTGCTAAAATTTGCTTAGAAAATGGCTACCTATGCGAACTTTGCTTTTTCGTTCGTATTAGTGTGAAAGCCGTCTATGAAAACATATTTAAAAAATTGAAATATCTAGTTGAGGGGTAGTTAACCTAAAGTAAATTGGGTCAACGCTAGTTTTATTTTGTGATATTCTTGATCTTTGATAAATTAATGTGACTCGGTCTTTTTGATCCCAAACAGGATTTGAACTTTGTGTCTGAAAATTTTCAAGTTTCACGCACACTTCTTCATATATAATCTACTCTGATTGTATTCGTTCATATATGAATATAGGGTATCTTAGATTTTGTGCGTGTTTTAATCACTTTGATTAGATTTTGGTGTTTTAAGTGAATGCAAATATGCTTAGGTCTTGTACTTATTTTTTAGTTTTGTTCCCTACTCAAAAAGATTTTTTTCCTTGTGTGTGTTTGTCAATTCGTGACAAAAATGGAGAAATAATAGCGGTTTTAGGCTTAGATATTTTCTTTTGGTAGATTTTTTGTTGAGGGGGGATTTGTTTATTTTTTTTAGGGGGAGTCGTTTATATTTTTTTTGTTTGCGCGTTATGTTTGAAGGAGAGTTTATATGTTTTGGTGCTGTGTCCTTGGTTTCATGCTTGGATATTTTGAATTGTTGGATTTTGTCACGAAATTGCCAAATGGAGAGATTGTTAGGAATTTTTCCCTCAGCAATATTCGTTTTATGCTTGCCAAATCCATGACAAATGTTTTTCAATTTAATTATTTTATTCATTGATATTTTGACACTTGTTCTTTTGAGGTATGATTTAAATATTGCAGAGCCATGCAAATAAATGAGAAAATATCAAAAAGAGCTCACAGGGAAGACTGCCCGACAGACCGCTCGAGTGGTATATCGAGCGGTCTAATGAACCTCTCTATTGTTTTGTTTCTACATCAATTTGACCGAAAGCAAGCATTAACCGCTCGAGCGGTTAATAGATCAATCGAGCGATCCTCAACGCATAAGATTTTAATCGAAGCAGCAGCGAGGGTTTTGGAAAAGTTACTATAAATAGGAAGCTAGGTAGATTTAGTAACTTTTCTATTGTTGATTTAGCAGCTTTCCTATTGTTGAATTAGGCAGCTAGATTTTTGGAAACCTCTATATATATAAATAGGTAGCTAGGGTTTATGGGAGATGGATTTTTTTATTTTATTTTGTGGAAAACCTAGCCGTCACAAGCTTTGAAGATGATACATACAGGCAAGTTCTACTGCAACAACTTGATTATTCAATAAGCTTCCGCGCAGCCAAGTCAACCATCATGCCAATCAAACCTTCAACGATCTGTTTGTGTTCGTGGAGTTGCTTGAGAGGATTCTCAAGCGTTGAAGTTTGGTGAAGGAGTCCGTCAGTATTGAAGTCCGATGGTAGGTTCCAACGGCGGTCAAGCACAGGAGTTGGTGTATGTAGATTCGGCAGAAGTAGGCTTTCAAACATTTAGTTGTGGGTACAATGTCGGTTTGTAAGATTCTCTTGTAATCAACATTTAATAGACTTTGATTTTCTAGACTCGGTGTGGTCTCGTGATTTTTACCCGGTTTAAAATTTTTTACGTAAAAATTGCCGTCTCGTGTGTGGTTGTGATTATTTATATTTGCTGCTTGTGGGATTGATTGTTTTAAGCTTATTTGCATCGTTTAGCTTATTTAAGAAAATTAATTTTTTCAAATCAATCGGTAAACAGGAATTTTCAGTAAAGATAAAATATACTAACCTCTTTTTTGAGGCATCAAATTTACCAATTCACCATTGAATAGTAGAGAATGCTTGCACTTCGTTAATAAAAACACTTGCACTATTACAACATGTAATAGGCCCTACCGCATTTGAAATCGCGTTTTGTAATTGCTTTTAAATTACTTATTTGGATGTCTTTTCTTCTTTAATTTTTCAAAATGTGAATTTTTTTTTAAAGAAATACTAAAAATACCTTTAAATTGAAAAGAAGTTTAGAAAATAAATGTCAAAGGAAAAACCCAATTTAGGAAAAAAATTTCAATTTTAAAACAGTAGTACTCCGAACCTATAATTCCTTTTAATACATCCCATAAATTAATCCGTATGAACTTTAAATTTGATTCATCCACATCACTTTAGAGAAAATTTTAAATGGATAAAAGTTATCCGTTGGTAATGTTTTTAATTTAAAAAAATAGTGTGTAAAATTTGATCCACTTAAAGCTAGAGATCCACTTAAACAAGCGTTTGTATATTTATTTTAGCATGTAAAAGTAGCATGAAAGCAGTGAATGTCCAATAGTTAATACAAACAAGCATGGGAATAGGGATGGGAATGGGGATAGAGGATGGGCGTAGGGGCATACATATAATGATAAATATCCTCTACTGATTCTGAAGAGGAAGAGCTGTAACTCTAAGGGAGATGTGGCACTGCAACAGATTCTTCATCATAGTGGTGAACTTTAGCTTCTCTGATAGATCGATTTCATCCCCATCTTTAGCCCTCCAATCAAAATGCCACACCAAATTAGCCACAAACAACTCCAAGTGAAACTTAGCTAAACTAGATGCTAGAAAAATTCGCCTCCCCACTCCGAATGGCATCATCTTTATCTCTTTCCTCCCTGTTATATCAAACAACAACGATGATTGTTAGAATATTAGATTGATTTTATTCTGATTTAATTTTATTCTATATTGTATTTTCTTTCTTGTTTATCCTTATTCGCCTATAAATATGCCATATATTGTACAGTTTCAATATACTGAAAATATATAATTATTTTCCTTGTTTTAATTTTTTCATGGTATCAGAGCTACGTTCTACCAAACCCTAGCAGCCGACTCAGTCAGGTCACCGCCCCTGCCCCCTCGCGTCGCCATTGCACCCAGGTCGCCGTCGCTCAACGACGAATGCACCAACGACGTCTTCCGGCGAAGCACCAACAGGCGCCCTCTGGCGACTGTCCCAGGACGACTGTCTCAGGTCGCTGCCGCACCGCACCCAGGTCGCCGCCGCTCAACGACGAACGCACCAACGACATCTTCCGGCGAAGCACCAACAGGCGCCCTCTGGCGACTGTCCCGAGGTCCAATCGAAGCCCGCTCAATATGTTGCCGCCGCTGCCTCTACTGAACCCTTGGCCTCCCTTGCTGCCGGCCCCCTGTGCTGTTGAAGCTACTGTGCTGCCGCCTTCGTTCCCTTGCCATCGGCGCTGCTTTGCCTTTCCACCACACCGCCGGCACCGCTGCTCACTTCTTTTGCATTAATCTCCTGTGTGCCTCTCACTGCTCAATCAAATTTTATTTATTTATTTTTGTTTAAAAAAAATGTCTCAATCAGCATCGACCCTCGATTCCATTGTCCGTCCTATTGATATTATATTTGATGGATCAAATTATAGTAACTGGGCTCAGAACATGAAAGTTTTCTTGAAAGGCCGTCGACTATGGCGTTATGTGACTGGAGTCATTCCTAAACTCATACAGACCAGCAGCGAGACGAAAGAGGCATTTGTAACTCGTCTAGAAGACTGGGACAGTATTCACTATAAGATTATATCTTGGCTCATCAACACCTCTGTTCCGTCTATCAGCAGTCTTCTTCCAAAACTTGGGAATGCTACCCTTGGTTAGAATTTTTTGGCTCAACGATACAATTGCACCTATGATGCCTCCTTGGAATTTCAACTGGAAACCAAACTTTATCAGATGCGTCAGGAACCCGGTCAGTCTATTGCTGATTTCTATTACCAGACCAATCATATTTGGGAGATCCACAGCTCAAATGCTCTAAAGACATTCAGCAGTTTGCTGCTTGGCTTGATTGACGGAAGTTTATGCACTTTATGATGGCTCTTCGGCTGATTTTGAATCTACTCGAGCCTTACTTCTTCATCGTCGACCCCTTCCGCCTTTGGATGCTGTAGTTTCTGAACTTATCTATGAAGAGACTCGTCGTTTCACTATGATGCTGCACTCTTCTGATATGGTTCTTGCCACTGCTCCTCGTGGTATTTTCTCATCTTCTACTAGGTGTTCATCCAAGCCTGGTTTTTACAAGTGGTGTAAACGCAATTGTCATACCATCGATGAATGTCGCAAGTTCAAGTCCTATCAACAGAAACAAGCTTCCCAACAGACAGCTGCGGTTGCT
>JAOTRH010187763.1:0-11739 GCA_034768845.1 Heliamphora exappendiculata
ATCGTTTAATAAATTTTATTAAAAATTATTTTTCTAACTTATTTTTAACTTGTCAAAAATATGATCCGATCAGTTGAGTGTGTACCCCTCGCTGATTAGATCACCCTGTTTTTTTTTTATTTTGATCAATTTCAATGATAAGTTATTTGATTTCTAGACAGAAGTAAAGAAATAAAAAGAAAAAATGTTCTGGTTCAGAACAAACTGGTTTGCATGTATATATATATATATATATATTCTAGAGGGCAGGGGGAGAGGGAGAGAAACGGACGCTGCACGCCGCCGCTCTCCCTCTGCTCTCTCTTTCTCTAATTTTATTGTAATCTGTAATTTTACTATAATTTTGCCGTCTCTCTCTCTCTCCCTCTGGTTTATGTGGTGATTGGGGGTGGGGTGGTGGTTGATGTTGGTGTGGTAGTGGATGTTGGTTGGTAGTGGGCGGTGGAGGGAGGAGAGCGAGAGAGAGAATCGAGAGGTATGGGAGAGAGATGAGAGAGAGAGAGAGAGAGCAGGGTTGGAAATAAGATAAAAATCTAACGTGAGATCTTGAGTGAGATCTTGAGTGATTCTAGCGGGGTTGGAAATAAGATAAAAATCTAACGTTTCCTCTAGTTTCGTGCAAAAATTCATTTTCTCTAAGAAATGACACTATTTTAAATTTAGCTGTTCTAAATAATATTTAAGTCATTTCAAGTTTGAAAATCTTAAAATATAAAAATCATGAAACTTAGCTCCGTGAAAAATCATTCATACAAAGAACATCCATACAAATCTACACTAAGATTTTTAGATCAAAACTCTAAGATTTTGACCAAAAAATAAATTTGCACAAAAACAAGAAAAACCTATTGAAATCTCAAGACTAAATACAAATAACATGCATGCACATCCCCATTGGTTCTTAATTCTTCATTGCATGACACCATGCCTTATATGTATGATTTATATATGAGTTGTAAATCATTCAGTAATTGAAACTCAAAATAAAAGAAGTTTGGAAGGGGAAAATAAAAAGGGGACAGATTGAGCTTTAAGGACATGGGGTTGACATAAATAAATGCATAGATGTTAAATTTCTATTTGCATGTGCTGAAAAGATGATAAAAATAAGAAGTTTGAAGGTCCGAAAGAAGGAATTGAAGAACACTACAAAGCTTCATCTTTTTTTCTTCCTCTTCTTTCTTCTTCTTCTCTCTTTCTCCCACTCCAACACTCCCTTCTCTCACTATATCTATCAATTTGGGCCAAGTGGAGAGGAGAAGGATGATGTATATAGGAGAGGGTGGTGCATGGGTGCATGATGGAGGTGCCAAAGTGATGGGCTAGGGCTAATAGGGTTGCATGCAATACTTACAGGATAAGACCCTTAGAAGATTTCTAACGTATCTTGTGTAGGGTGGTGGGGTGGCCGGCCAAAGGGGGTGTAGGAGCTATAATTGTTTATATTTGTAAATTATCAATGTATAAAATGAGACCTTGATATACACTATCTTACTTAAAAATATGCTTAGAATAAGCTTAAAATAAAAATATAATCATTTTTTCTTGTGAACTATAATTAAATAATAAAGTATAGTAGGCACCATATATTTATAGTTTAAAAATATTGTTATAAGATTTAAATATATACATATAGGTGGCATTGGTCAAAATAAGTCAAACGGCAAAATTTTTAAAAATGGTGTTATAAGTACAATTTGTATAGGTAGTCTTTAAAATTAAAATTAGTAACGTAAAAATATTATTTCAAATCAAACCATATATATATAAAATCTGAATTTTATAAATTAAATGTATAGATAAGGACTTGTTTGGCTTAAAAGAGGAACATAGGTTGGCTAAAAAGCTTTTGTAGGGTATTTGGGCTTATTTTTAAGAATTGAATTTTTGGCTCAAATTGGGTTTAAGGTACGAGTTGGTTGGCCCAATTAAGGTTTTGGGCTAATAGGACTCCTTTCAAGATTTACGAAAAAAATTGAATCAAAATATCACTTAAAACGAGCATGTAAGAGCAAATCGAATTATAAAAATATAAAAAAAGCAAGTAAACACATAACACGCGCATATATATATAACATGCTTATGAATTATCGTGCCTTTACAATCTACCCGCGTTAAAATAAATTTTGTCATTGAAATTTTGTAACGTACCTTCTTTCAAGAAGAGTTGTGGGTGATTCACCTGCATAGCATCCTCTCACTGCCAGGTTGATTTTTCAACTCTTTGGTGTCAACAAAGCACACAGACTAAAAGAATTGTCTTTCCTCGGAGAACCTTGTGTTAGCGATCTAGAATCATTACTAAATTCTCTTTGAAAGTTGGATCTTCGTCTAACTTTATTTCTTCCCATTTAAGGGTGTAAGAGGGGTCAAGTTCATACTTTTGCAACATTAAGATGTGAAATATGTGTGAACACCTACGAGCTTAGGCAGTGGAGCCAAGGGGTTGCTACTGCTCCAACTTTCTTTAGGATTTTAAAAGGGCCAATCTATCGTGGCAATAGATTTTCCTTCTTTCCAAAATGCAGGACTCCTTATAGGGGTTGCATTTTGAAAAAAACGTGATCTCCAACTTCAAACTCTAAAGGTCTGTGCCTTTGATCGACATAACTTTTTTGTCGGCTATGCGTAGTGATGAGACATTGTCAGATTAGCTTCGTCTTCTTGGTTGTCTCAAGCACAAGATCTGGTCCTAACAGGCAGGTCTCTCATGCTTCTGTCCAGCATATTGGTGACTTGTAGGGTCATTCGTAAAGTGCCTCAAAAGGTGGCATTTTGATGCTGGCTTAATAGCTATTGCTATAGGAAAACTCGACTAGGGGCAGTTGTTTCTCCAAACTCTCTTCGAAATCCATGACACAGGCTCTTAGCATATCCTCAAGTGTTTGGATTATGGGCTCAGACTGTCCATCAGTCTCAGAGTGAAACGCGATGCTGAAACAGGAATCAGTTCCAAAGCTGCTTGTATACTTGGTCAGAAGTGAGATGTGAAATGCAGGTCCCGATCGGATACAATTAAGATTGGGATTTCATATAGGCGTACTTTCTCGCATATACACTTTCGATTTAATGTTCTCAACATATTGTATGGTCCAATGGGTAGAAAGTGACCAATTTTGGTAAGATGATCAACTATAACCTAAATACCGTCGTGTCCTTGAAGTGACCTCAGTAGCCTTGTGACGAATCCATAGTCACATGATCCCACTTCCATTCAAGTACCTTCAAAGGCTATAAAGTTCCTCTTGGCTTCTGGTGTTCAACTTTTACTTGTTGGCACGTGAGACATCGAGCTATGAAACTTGCTACGTCTTTCCTCATACCATTCCATGCCTCGATAGCCCTGTGACGAAATCATAGTCACTTGCTCCCACTTCTGTTTAGGTACCTTCAAACGCTGTAAAGTTCATCTTGGGTTTTGTTATTCAGCTTTGACTTGTTGGCATGTGAGACAACGAGATATGAAACTTGTTATGTGTTTTTTCATACCGTTCCACTAATACTGTAGCTTTAGATTGTGGTACATCTTTGTCTCTCCTGGATGAACCAAAAAATGTGATTAGTGAAACTCTATCATAACTTGCTCTTGTAATCCGTCAGCATTTAGTACAAAAATTAGCCCTAGAAGAATTAGATGTCCGTTGTTGTGTATTGCTCATCTAGGTATAGACTCTCCGATTTCCAGACAAGTTCTTATAAACTCGGCTTCTTAGTCATACTTTTGTGCATCTAGAACTCGTTGGATAGATCAAGCATGGTTACCGTTGCATAGAAATAGGCTCCTTTATTGTGCTTCGTGTGTTGTACGTATAATTAGTTGAGTGCCCCCATCATCTTCCATACTTGAGCCACAATGCATGTTATAGTTTTTCTAGTCTTTCTAATAAACACATTAGCTACAACATTTGCTTTTTCAGGGTGATATGAGAGAGTGAAGTAGTAGTATTGTTCTAGATATTCCATCCGTTGTTGTCTCATATTGACGTCCTTCTGAGCGAATAAATATTTTAGACTCTTGTGATCGGTGAAGAGTAAGAACTTCTCCCCATAGAGATAGTGTCACTAAGATTTCAGCACAAAAACGACAGTTGCTAGCTCCAAGTCGTGCGTTGGATAATTTTGTTTGTGATGGTTTAATTGTATTGATTCGTAAGATACCATCTTGCCATTTTGCATAAGCACGCATCCCAAGTCTTCATTGGATGCATCACAAAGACGGTGTGTTCAACACCTTGTTCCGATTTAACCAAGATAAGGGCACTAGTTAACCTTTTTTTAAGCTCTTGGAAATAGGTTTCTCACTTCTCGTCCATTCATGCTTTTACTTATTTCTAAGTTGACCTTGTCATGGGCTTGGCTAACTTGGAGAAGTCTTGGATGAATCTTCGATAGTAACCCGCCTGCCTAAGAAAACTATGGATCTCAAATATTGTCCTTGGTTGTTTGCATTCCATTATTGCCTCAATTTTAGTCGGGTCCACGAAGATTCCTTTCCCTGATACCACGTGTCCCAAAAGCTTCATTTCATTTAGCCAAAACTTGCATTTGTTGGCTTTTGCATAGAGTCACGCCTCACTTAAGATTTGTAGAATTGCTCTCAAGTGCTGTTCATGTTCTTCCTTAGAGCGTGAGTAGACCAGTATGTCATCAATAAAAACTACAACGAATTGGTCCAAATATAGCATGAAAAGCTTGTTTAACAAGCTTCTGAAAGACTCTTAGCACATTAGTCAAGCCAAAAGGCATAACTACAAACTCGTAGTAGCCGTATCATATTCGGATGGTTGTCTTGAGATTGTCTTCTTCTTTAACTCGAAGCGGGTGATATCCTGACTTGAGGTCGATCTTTAAAAAATAAGTTGATTCTCTAAGTTGGTCAAACAAATTACCGATCCTTAGTAAGGGATATTGGTTCTTGATCATCACACTATTTAATTGCTAGTAGTTGATGCATAAGTGTAAGGTCCCATCATTCTTGTTTGTGAAAAGAGTAGATGCACCCCATAGTGACGTATTAGGATGAATGAATCCCTTATCAAGAAGTTCTTGAAGATGGTTCTTCAACTTCCGAAGCTCTACAGGTGCCATACAGTGTGAAGCAATACAGATAGGTGTAGTGCTTGGCTGAAGCTCAAGGGTGGAAGTCAATTTCTTGACGTGGAGGTAACCTTTGCAGCTCATTAGGAAATACATCTGCATACTTGCATACGTCGCGTGGAAGTTCTATCTCGGGTTGATTGTCTACATTGACTGATAAGCTGGCCAACCAGCTTGCGAAAAGCATTAAATCGTCGCATTTCATGTTCTTTCGAAATAAGATAATCCTATCGCTCTCCTTGAATCTGAAATAGGGTTCTATGGGTGGCACAAGCCCTGATCCTCTTTTGGTGGCAATCGATCAAGGCTCGGTGGGTATCTTGCCAATCCATCCCAAGAATCACATTGTAGTCAGCTTGGTTCATAAATCGCAAGTCACATATCAAACAGATACCAGAAACCCTAAGCGTACACGCTCTACATACCGAATCTACTCGCATCCGACCTCCTACTAGTGAGGTTACATTCAATGCTTAACTTAATGGCTTAGACTCTAGGTGTAATGTTTGCATGCATGTCATAGATATAAACAAGTGCGATACTCCAAAATCAAAAAACATTCACCATGGTATTGTAAAACACTAACATACCTTGGATGAGTTGGGCGTCATCGGTTTCTTTCCGTTGATGGCGAAAATTTGTCCACCTCCGTTTTGGTTCCTGTGTCCTCATTGATTCTGCTGTCCTCTTTGGCCTTGATTCCCACCAACTAGTGGCTGTCCTATGTTATTTTGGTTATTGGTCACTTGTATTGGGTTCTGAGCCAATTGGCATTGTCCTTGTCGCTATTGTTGAGAGCTCGGTTGCCAATTTTCTTTCCTTGATTCCTCATCCTTTGATTACGAGGGAAATCACCATGCTTGTGCCATTCTCAACAACACTCATACCATCTCACATGGAAAGACTTCCCATTGCCTGGTTCCGATTGTTCTCCCCAATTCTGTTGTAACTGGTTTTGACTGTAGGGTTTGTGAGTGGTGTGGTTCCTGCTATTGCTGTTACGTACTGATCCTTCCATTGAAGAATTGGCTATGCCCTGAAAAAATCTCCTATGAGTCTGAAATCGACCAAACTAGTTTAATAGACCGACTATCAGCCACGAATTTGGTTTGATTTGGGTGGTCGGTTTGATTTTGAAAGAAAAACTTACACTCCTACATTTAATTCAATTAATTAATTTTAATAAAACTTAACTTAAAATTAATTTAACAAATAATTCAATTTCAATTTAAATATATATATATATATATATATATTTTGTTAAAACAAAAAAATAAAAAAAAATAAAATTTTAAACTAATTAGCAATGCAATGCTATGCTTAACATAAAATAATAATTTGGTTACCGCCACTTCCTTCCTTGATCTGTTCATAAATACACGCAGATGTCGGTATATCCTTTCCCCCATAAAACACACTACGATTTGCTTTGTTTCTCCCTCTCTCTCTCTTTCTCTCTCTCTCTCTCTCCGCGAATCTTCGTAACCTTCGTAAACCCCGACTGAGGGTGATGGATGAGAGTGGCATAGCAAACAATGTGGCTAGAGCCATAGTGGCTGCCTTAGACTGGAGCTCCTCCGCCGATGCCAGAAATGCCGCCGTCTCTTACTTGGAATCTGTATGCTCTCTCTCTCTCTCTCTCTCTCTCTCTCCATATATATATATATATATGTATGTATGTATTCTTCTTTATGTATTTATATGTATGTGCGTATGTATATGTCTCTCCCTCTCCAGTAGCTTCGTCCAATTTGTAGTCTCTTAGTTCTTTTCTCTGAAACTTTTTGGTTTATCATAGGCAAAAATGGAAACTGTCAATATATTATAGGGTTCTCTAGGGTGTTCGGTCTCGCAAATGTAAATTCAGAGCATGAACGATCAAGTTTTTGTCTCTCGCAAGAGCTTTAGGTCTAGAATGTTTATAGAATCGATAAATGTTGTAGATTGTTCATGCAATTTTAGGGTTTAAGAAGGAAACTGTGGTATTAGTTGTTTGGAACTTGGGCAACTGCATGAGTTTGATGTTGTAAATAACAAATAATGGTATCGTTTATTGTGAGTAACTTAGGGCATGACTACTTGCAAGTTGATGTTTTTCTCCAGTTTCAAGAAAATTTTATCTGAATTTCTGAATTTATGGACAAATTTTGAGAGCAATTTTCTGTAAGTATTCACCCACATATGGAATTCTTGAGAAATGGGTTGGCATTAAATGTCCTGTTCAACGAGGCTTCGCTAGCAGAAGATGTTGGTTGAGTTCCTGTCACTGTTCAATGTGTTTATTTCTGTTTCATTTATAAATTGGTTTCATTGAACTAGTTGAAATCCCAAACATTCAATGCGGGGTGCTTTTATGAATTCCACTTGGGTTAAGGCAAATGTTGAATCCATCGGACATTCTAGTATATTGGAATTGCCAGACAGTTGGATGGGATGCAAAAAGGTTATAGATTTGTATGTTACATGCCACGTGAAGCATTCAGGAGACTGTCTGATCAGAATCTTTGGTGCACTGGCTGGTCTTCTGTGAAAGTCTTGTGGCGTCAAAAAAGGGTGTTTCTGTCATATACCCTACCATGCTCCATATGGAATTGGGTCACGTGATTAGCCAGCAGCCTAAGCTCCCAAAGGCCTCAACTAGAGCATACTGGGTTCCATAGAGGTTATACAATGAAATAATGGAGGAATCTACCCAAAAATGTCATTAAAATGTGAAATAGCATGACAGTGTAATCCATATACATTCACCAACGTGAACACGGGGCCTATTCCAATTGATCCAAAAACTTAGGAATCTAACCTGTAAGCGATTCACATCTTGGCCTCCAAAACAAGCTGACCCCATAGAAAACATGCACATATGGATAACATCCAAGATCCAACATAATATGCTATCATCACAAAACACAAAAAAGCTCTTTGCTGCCCAAAAACTATGTATAACCCTGGGGGCTTTATGCCTAGGGCTCGTCAACTGAAAATGGGAAGCAACAGACGGGTTAGCAATGAGCTCAATAAATAATATAGGATTGGATTGGAGCAGGATTCATCATACATATTTTGATTTCAAAATCATATCAAGTAATTTGAGCATATCACATACAAAACTGAATCATCATCTCTTTGCTATTACAAATGTGTTTCTCAAATAGTTCTTAGAACTAATTAGATAATATAATTTATGAGACAAATAACAAAATGACATTATATGATAATGTGACTGTTAGTTCCAACACAACGGCATGAAGCGGAAGCCATTTCAATCCGGGCTACCCAGGTTCTAAATGGCAGGTCAAACAAAGTGACAAATGGAAGGAGATGTTTCGGATATAGATTGCTACTAGTAAGCTTACTATGCCCAAGAGTTGCTACTCTTTGCAGATGGCTTGTAATAACTCACAAATCTCATTTAATCGAATTGTTTTATAAGAAAAATAATTTAATTATCAATGGGCATTAAACAAACGACACTCAACTCTAGTTGGTGTCTCTTGGGCTTAATCAATATTTGTGGTTTGCAAGTGATTGTAGTGATCTCAGGTTTACTTTTATTGGTGGATCAAAAGAGCCTTGCCTTGGAAAGGTTTCTCATCATCCAAAAAAAAAAATTACACCCAAATACAAAAGAGTGCCACCAAAACACTAAGGCCCTAAGATCAACCCTGTGTATCAAAAAGATTTACGAAGCCTAATAATTAGCCGAGAAAAGGATTACACTAACTCGACTCTCAATTATACAAACTCGTTTGAAATATAATATGATATATCCATTTGGTTAAATAAGGATGCATACAAGTAACATTTACACAAATTGAATTCAAATTACGCTACAAGCATTACAATGCACTTTAGTGGCGAGGGAAGTTTGATAAATTGCTTCACGGACTAGTAAAAAATACCAAAATTTTGTGTCTAATGCTCAATACTTTGATAAGGGTATATGATAAGTGTTGGGACAACATCAAAGGAAGTGGAGGTCTTGGGTTCAACTCTTCTTAACCTCTTGGGGTTAGCTGCATAAAATTATGTGTGTGGCGAGGCCTATATAGACTCAGGATTTCTCCGCAAGGGGTTCCTCGTCATAAAAAAGTATATATGATAAGTGTTTAATATGTATAATAATTGAGTTTCTATATAACTATGCATACGACATTTGTTCTATAAATAAAATGCTCCATTTTAGTTTATAAGCATTGCTATTTCTTGAAAAATACTATGGTTTTTAAGAAATATGAAATCTAACTATGTCTTGTTTTCACTTAGATAATAATTGAATAAGTTTGATACATAAAACACATACCACACCTGACCCTGGCACCAAATTCCATGTAACATAGGATTTTACCATTTTCTTATGTTCGCATGTTGTGCATTGATTCGGGGGCTTCAGTTTGAATGCCAAAATTTGGGCCCTCTTTGGATATGTTTAGTGTTGTTTTATTGAGTGATTTAGTTGAGAGGAGTGGTTGAATATTTGAGAGAAACATGTAGAAGTAGGGTGCATGGGATAAATCTTTACTTGGCTTCTTTTTGGGCTTCGATGTCGCCACTCTTTAAGGGAATTCCTTTATTCTTTCTTTAAAGGAATTGGAAATGCTTTTGTATTATGTTATATTTTTAAATTTTTTTTTATTGATTTCTTTTACCCTTGTACATTTTTGTACCTCTATCTTTCTTTCCTTTGTTGATGATTAAAAAGAGTTCTTTTTAGACGCTTCTCTCTCTCTCTCTGTCTCTCTCTCTCTCACATTAAACACATAATGAGAGACTTTTCTCTCTATATAATACGCCACCCCCATGGATGGCATTGTATGCATAGGTACGTGCTCTTTCCTAGTGAGTTGCATAATTTAGCTGTCCACCATACAAACCTCCACATGTAGCATACTATGCCTAATTGGTCTCCTATTAGCTTAGATAATCTTAGTTAAGTAGACCACAACCCTTGGCTGTCGCATATTGCATGGGTGGCTAAAGAGTTGGAGGATGCATTTCTGATCTTCAAAGGGGAGTGGGTGAAGTGGGTAGATGGAAGACTGAATATAGATTGGTGGTATACTGGAGTAAGAGGAATAAAGTAGGTAGATTTTGGTGGTGGATTCTTTGAAGGTGAAGGAATCTTTTTTTTGGAGGTTTTTTAGTTGACTTCATGGTCGGGGAAGGTTAGCGGTTAACCGGCGAAAGTTGACTAACCGTGACATTAACATGTAGGTTGGCTCTTCGATGGAGGTGATTGAATATCTTGCCTGTTGTTTGATGGGCCGGAGGGGTTGTGGCGATTTGAACCCTATTCTGACATCTTTTCTTAAGGAGTGGGTGAATCGATGGTGGTCGGTGTCGGTCAGTGTGGATGTCATTCGCGGTGGAGGGACGTATTAACTCTTCATGTTTTCCTCTAAGAAAGAGATGTCGTGCATCCTTGGTAGGGTTTGAGAGTTCGAGGGCCACTATCTCTTTTTGGATTGGTTGTCGTCATTTAGGGGATGTTGCAAGTCGGGAATGAGACCCATAGAGTGTTGGGCAAGAATGTCATTGCCAGCACATTTGTGGAGGAATTTCAACGCAATTGGTGCTCTTTGTGGTGGATTCGTCAAGGTTATGGAGATATCCTGGGGAGAAGGGCCTACGTGGGAGAATAAGAGGAGGAATTCAAATTTAGGTTGAGGAAGCATTAGAGGGTAGGGCTAAATGGCGTCCTTTTAGGGAGACGTGTGCAGCGTGCCCTTAGCTACGCAGGTCGGGGCACGTTGCAACGTGCTCTTAGCTCCGTTTAGTCTGGGTTGTAATTATTGGGATAATGGCACTAAGAGTAGAAGGCCTAAGCTCGTTAATGCATGACAGAAGCCTAGTGGACAGCTTAGGAGGGAGATTGACGTGAAGTGTTGTTCGAAGGAGACCCAACCTAGCCTTTTTGGGCATTTCAACTTATAAAGGTAAAAAGGGTTGTTAAGGTGGTGGCTTGTCAAGGTTTGGGACCGGGGTGGGGCTTCATAGTGAGTATCAGGTGACTAGGCACAACTTGGGTAGGTCGGGGAATGCTCGCTTCTCACTGCGAAGGGATGCACAACCAGTGATTGCTGTTGATGGAGGAGACCTAGGTGGTGATGATCGCCGATAGCTAGTACGTTCAGTTCGATGAATCTCCCTTATCAATCGAAAACCAGGTATGCCTTTATCTGGTCAATCTCACATATGCTGCTGTTGTTTCTCAAGATTTTTTTGGGGGTTGTGATGGTGATGTGGACCATTTTGCGGTGGGCATGAGGGTTGTAGATAGTTTATTGGGAACAAAGGAGATGGATGAGGGTGGGTCTTGTGAGCTGGGGCTAAGGAAGGAGATCTCATGCTCCAGTGAGATTTTCAAGTGGTTTTGGGGTAAGGGATGGGTTTGTAGGTTACATCTGGGGTGGGGCTTGTGAGGTGGTTTCGATGGGTTATGGCCAAATATTGGGATTTGATGGTGGAGTGGGGCTTGTGAGGTGGATTCGATGGGTTATGGCCAAATATTGGGATTTGATGGTGGATTATTGCCGAATAGGGAGGTGGTGAGGGAGTTTGGGTTTGGGGGATTGGCTACATTTTCGGGTAAGGGGATGGATAGAGCTGGGGGTGCTTTTTTTTATTTTTTTGGGGGGAGGGGGG
>JAOTRH010187774.1:0-11739 GCA_034768845.1 Heliamphora exappendiculata
GAAAGCTTAATAAAGATGTATTTTCTGGATCCCCGAGCATGTATTTTATGTCGGCGTTGGATATTCTCCCAACAGAATATGGAATTAACATAAAAGAAAGAAAATAAAAAAAAATGTAATATTAAAATTAAATAGGTATAATATTGACAATGACAACTATTTTCATGTAGGTGCCTTAATTATAACGATTAACAACATTGATTATTTGTAACCGTTGAGAATATTGGCACTAAGTTGATAGATTAATAGAATGCAACAATGTACTAAAAATAAAATGAAGATAATAACTGAAACTTTTAAAAGAAATAATCCAACTACGTTGAACAATAATTAATATTGCAAATACAAAATAAAATTGACAATAATCGAAAAACTTTGAAATGAAAATTAACCCGATCGCTCCAATAGAGATAAGTGGAATTTAGAAGGACCGAGGATCCAAGCGAGCTACCTAGATTGTCAGGGAATCCTTAAGTCGGGAAATGTGCTCTAATTGTCCAATACTGAGGAGGTGATCCAAGCAATGTAGACTTCAATGTATGTATGGGAGATTAGGGACACGGTATCTCGGCAGGGTTTCAGCGTCGGGGCTCGGATCGCTCGGTATATCGACAGAGTCTCTCTTGCTCAAAATTTTTTTGTACTAAAAACATACGCCGGGATATGGTATTTAAAGAATTCTTCAACCAATGATAATTTAACACGTTTTGGGACACGTCAAGCCATTTGAAGTTGGCGGCCACCGCAATGCAAGTTGGCGGCCGCTGTGTTGGAAAAGGTTCCACAAGATTCTATTGACGACCGCCACAATAAACATGGCGATCGTCACTTTTGACAATGACTTGGGCAACAAGTTATCCATGGTTTGGTACAATTTCATTGGTTTCGGAGATTTTAAAAGTTTTTTATGACTGGGTTCAAATACCGAGTTTGGATAAACTCCCGAGGATTATACCAAGGCACTATTTCTCTTGTTTTCACCATTAGATTCGCCTAAGATTAGACGAGGTCAAATTGGGGTGTCTACAATTACCAGCGGTATTAACCCAGATTTATACAGCGCGCAACCAACGCCGCACAACAAAACATCCGCACCAGTTCCTCTTTTAATTTTTTTTTCTGTGTGCCAAAAAAATAATTTTATTTATTTATTAGATACAAAATTAAAAAAATTATACATTACTCCAATCTCCCACCATGGTTTCAAATCGTCCACCGTCGGCTCTGATGCCACTTGTTGGAATTTGTACACTAATTTTCGAACGCGAACAGAAGCAAACCACGCACAAAAAAATAAAAAATAAATAACACCGAGAATTTACGTGGTTCGGCCGACACCGACCTATGTCCACGAGCGAGAGAGAAAAATTTTACTATGACGAATGTGAAATAGTACAAAATCCAACTCCCTTCTCTCTACCAGCTAGTCTCTCAATTCTCCCTTCCCCCCCAAATATGAGATCCTAGTTATCTTATTTATAGGAGACTACCAAAACAGAAACTGCTAAAACAACAATAGGACAGCTGTTAAATCGACAATAGAAAAACTGTTAAATGACCAATATGACAGTTGCTAATTAAACCTAGTTGTAAAATATGATATTAAGATTCGAGTCAATCCCAACAGATGGCCGAATGTGGTGGTCGCGATGGCCGTATGTAATGGTCGGGAAGTGGTTAAAAGTAGTGGTCAAAGAGGATGGTCGGTTGCGATGGCGGTAGTCAGAGGTGATGATTGAAAGTGTTAGTTTGAGGTGATGGAGAAAAAAAATATAAAATAAAAATTTGTTTACAGTTTACAAAAAAATAATAATCTAGAAACAAATACAAAAATAGTGTATTAGAGTATTTTTAGGAATAAATTGATTTAAATGTAGAATTTGTAAAAGGAGAAGGGCGAGAGGGAGATGAGAGCTTGTTGTGAATAACTCTCAGCAGTTGTGCTATGAGTTGTAAAAATTAATTAATTTAGAATTTTATAATTCGATTGCAATTGTTTATTTTTTATAATCTTATTGATTAGGTAATTTATGCAGAAAATCAGATCAATCGGATATCGTTACATATGTGATTAGAACATATTTGTTTTGAAAAAGTTAATTAATTTATAAAATTTTAAAAATAAACTATAAAACCAATGTACCCGAATTATATGGCTAACATTTTCTAATTGATCGCATTTCTTGTCTTAATTAACAACTCAACGAGTTTAGGATAATGAACAATTAAAATTATATTAACAAATGGGTTCGAGATATTAACATTAACAATTAACTATACAAATCGTGTATTAAATCTACCCGTTGAACATATTTCCAAGGGTGATGTCAGTGTCCTGATTTTTTTGTGTGACTACGCTATGTTTGGCCAAATATTGTTTATTAGCTTATTTTTATTTATTTTAATTTAAAACTTATAAAATTTAGTTTATTAGCTTATTTTGACTTATTTTTGTCTTTTCTGAATATTTTTTATATTTTGATCAAAAATTTTTATTTTTTCGACTTGTCTCAATAAAAGGAGTCTAAAAAGTATAATAGTTTGACTAAATAATAAATTTTTTTTACTAAAGACGAAAAATCAACAATGGCAAATAAACTAATAAGCTAAATTTATCCATTCGGAACTTATGTTTGATTTATTAAAATAAACACTAAGATAAAATGATAACTCTATTTACATACATATTTTAGTGTTTTATTGGCGAAAAAATAATAGAATGCCAAATCTCATAAGAATTACCATTTTTTCAATTAAATTGAATGGTCATTCCCCAGGGGTATTTGTTGGGGATTAGAATGCGATAACTAATTTCACCCAAGATTAATCACAATCACACAAACACTGAATAAACGACGAAGAGAAAAGAAAGAGAGATAATCACACGCACAAACACAAGGTTTACGTGGTTATGCAAGTTGTGCCTACATCCATGGGATTACACATTTCACTATTGATTGGAGGTTACAAAAGGAGAAGAGAGTCTCAGAGAGAGTTTACAGAGGAACAGAAGTTAGAATATAAAACTCTACACACGGCGGCTGCAACCCTAGCAGCTTATAAAATCATTCTCGCACAGACCGATCGATCGATCTCATAGGCAGATCGATCGGTCTAAAGACGGATCGATCGATCTATCAAGCGGTCTTACACTGCTCTCTATTTCTCACCTGCAGACATGACCGATCGATCGGTCTAACCCAAAGAAGGGTTTTTCTTCACATCTCAACAATTCTCCCACTTGAAGTAAAATCACTCCAAGACTCGAGAAAACCCATCAGCTTCATCAACACCTTGAAACCACCAACAACCACTCAAACCTGTGTGACCCAAACTCCTGTCTTCTATCCTTGAAGGCCAACAGAAGTTGAATTGTGCCTCAGCTTCTTCACCGTCACAACCTTTATGAACATGTCTGCAGGATTCTCGTTCATATGAACCTTTTCCAGATTGAACTACCCATCTTCTAGTTGAGACCGAGTAAAATGATACTTAATATTAATATGTTTGGTCCTTGAATAAAATGCCGAGTTTTTTTTCAGATGTATAGCACTTTGGCTGTCACTATACAACTGACACATGTCCTGACCTCTTCCCAATTCTTTCAAGAAATCCTTCAGCCAGATTAGCTCTTTACATGCTTCAGTGGCTGCGACATATTCTGCTTCGGTGGTAGAAATTATCACTATCTTTTGCAATCTGGAAACCCAGCTTACTGCTACACTGCCCAGGGTAAACACATACCCTGTAGTACTTTTCCTACTGTCAATGTCCCCAGCTAGGTCTGAATCCATGAACCCTTTCAGTTGAATTCCCAAATCCTCGTAACACAAAGCATATCCCGTGGTACCCCTGAGATACCTCAGAATCCACTTCACTGCTTCCCAGTGTTTCTTGCCCGAATTTGACATGAATCTGCTCACAACTCCCACTACATGGGCAATATCCAGTCTCGTGCAGGTCATGGCATACATCAACCTACCTACGGCTGATGCGTAAGGTACCTTTGCCATGTAGTTCATGTCTTCATCTGTGACAGCTCCCTGTTCCTTTGAGAGTCTGAAGTGACTTCCCAAAGGTGTGCTAACTGGTTTAGCACCTTCCATGTTGAAACGCTGCAGGACCTTTTCAACATACTCTGACTGCGAAAGTTTTAACTTCTGACTCTTTCTGTCCCTACTGGTCCTCATCCCAAGTATTCGTTTGGCTTTTTCCAAATCCTTTATAGCAATTCCTGGGACAACTGTGCGTTGAGATTCACAATCTCATTCATGCTAGAGCCTGCAATCAGTATGTCATCTACGCATAGCAAAAGAATCACATACGAGTTGTCAAACCTCTTGATATAGCAGCAATGGTCACTATGGCGTCTGTTGAACCCAGTATCTGCCATTAAGCTGTCAAATCGCTTGTACCACTGCCTAGGAGCCTGTTTCAGTCCATATAAGCTTTTCTTCAGCCTGCACACCATGTCTTCATTCCCTTTGACTGAGTACCCTTGTGGCTGCCACATATAGATCTCTTCCTCCAGATCATCGTGGAGAAAAGCTGTCTTGGCATCTAGCTGCTCCAGATGCAAGTCTTCTGTAGCCACTATACTCAAAACAGTCCTGATGGTGGATATTTTCACAACTGGTGAAAATATCTTTGTGTAGTCAATTCCTGACTTCTGCTGAAAATCCTTGACTACCAGGCTCGCCTTGTATCACTTGCTACCATCAGCTTCTTCTTTCAGCCTGTAGACCCACTTGTTCTGCAGTGCTGACTTACCCTTGGGTAAATGAGCTAGATCCTAAGTCTTGTTGGATGACAGAGATTGCATCCCTTCATCCATTGCATTCTCTCACTCGCCCTTTACCTCTGTCTGTAAAACCTCTTCAAAGCATTCTGGTTCATCGCTGTCTGTCAATAACAGGTAATGCAATGAAGGCGAGTATCGAACTGTAGGTCTGCTGACTCTAGTAGACCTTCTGATTATGGGAGTCTGTGGTTATAACTGCGGAGTTGGCTGTCTGTTCACATCTCAGGATTTCAAGACTTTGCTAGATGATCTCTCAAACTCAGCATAGTCTAACTCATCTACTGTCTCATCCTTTTGATCTTGTCTATTTTTATACAAAACAGACTCATTGAAAATTACATCCACACTCCTCACTACTTTCATGCTTTCTGGATCCCAAAGCCTATAATCGTAGCTATCTGTACCACAGTCCATAAACACACATTTTCGAGACTTGAGGTCTAACTTTCCCTGATTTTTCAACTCAATATGCACATAGGCTATGCAACCAAAAATGCGTAAATGGGAAAGCTTTACCTTTTTCCTAGTCCAACCTTCTTCTAGCCAACCACAATTCAGTGCAACTGAAAGCCCCTTGTTAATCAAGTATGCTGCTGTGTTCACTGCATCTGCCCAAAATTACTTTAGCTAACTGACATGTAACCTCATGCTCCTGGCACGCTCCATGATTGTTCTATTCATACGCTCTGTCACTCCATTCTGTCTCGGCTTCATCGGAACAGTTTTTAGTCTCCTGATCCCATTAGCTGCACAGTAATCTTCGAATTCTTTGTTGCAGTACTCGCTGCCGTTATCAGACTTCAAACACTTTAGTTTCAGACCTATCTCATTTTTCACAGATGCCTTCCAGTTCTTGAAAATTCCAAACACATCTAATGTATTCTTACAGAAATAAACCCATAATTTTCTAGTAGCATCGTCAATGAAAGTTATAAAATATCTCGAGCCACCAATATAGGGTACCTGGATAGGTCCGCATACATCTGTATGCACCAGCTTCAATCTGTCTGATTTTAGAGTTTTCACCTGCTTTGTAAAGCTGACCCTTTTCTGTTTTCCGAAAACGCAATCTTCACAGAATTTCAAATCCACTGACTTAATACCCAGTAGCATCTCTTTATGTGCCAGAACTCTCATCCCCTTTTCACTCACGTGACCGAGACATCTATGCCACGTGTTGGTGTCTCCTTTTGATACTGCCACTGTTATGCGATTGTAAGAACTCGAGGATACATACAGTATACACTCCTTCCATCGAGCCAAAACTAATGACCATTTGCTCATCTTCCAGAAATTTCTCCCAAAAGTCGTCACGATTCCAGATTCTAACAATTGGCCTACTGAGATCAAATTCCTCGTTAGGCTTGGCACGTGTCTAACATCCTTCAGCTTCAGTACTGTACCATTAGCCTGTGTGATCTATACTTCACCCTTCCCAACTATACCGCAAGCCTCGTCGTCTCCCAGATAGACTTTTCCAAAATTTTCTTTCACATACCCGTAAAGTGTATCCATGTGGGGAGTGGCATGGAATGACGCTCCCGAGCCAATAATCCATGATTCAGTTCGACAATCCAATGCACAAATCAAAACATCTGTATTTTTCTCATCAGAAACATTAACTGTTGCCTTACCACCTTGATTTGTATCGTCGCGTTGCTTTCTCGGAGCTTTACAGTCCTTTTTGAGATGGCCTTTTTATCCACAGTTCCAACATCCAGCTGATTTCTCCCGAGTCTGTGATTTGCCCCGTGATTTGGATATGTGGTTTCCTCGGCACCTTTGATTCTTTCTATCTGTCTTTCTCCCTCTACCATCAGCGTTTAATGCAGACCCTAATGTTGATCCTTCACCCGCTGATCTGCAGCGTGATTACTCTTCGAAAATGAAACCTGTAACCTCCTTCAACTTCAACTTGAACGAGGAGTTGCTAATTGCGACAACCAAGCCGCTCCAGCTTTCTGGTAAGCTGGATAGGAGAGCTAGGGCTCTAACCTCATCATCAAAATTGATCTCAAAGGACTCTAATTGGTTTACAATTGAGTTGAATTCGTTGAGATTCTCCGCTATAATGGTATCGTTCGCCATCCTCAGATTGAATAGCCTCTTCATCAAGTATAGCTTATTTGATGCAGAGGGCTGATCATACATCTTTTCTAACGCCACCAGCAAGCCTGCCGTCGTCTTTCCTTTTGCGATATTGGAGATCACTGACGGTGCGAGACTCGGTCGCACGGTCCCCAACGCCATTCGATCCAATATCTCCCACTCGGTCTATGTCATCTTCATTGATTTCTCCCCAAACAGCGGCTGGAACAGGTTCTTCTGATACAGAATGTCCTCAATCTGCATCCTCCAAAGGGCAAAGTTTAAACCATTGAACTTCTCAATCTTGATCTTCCCGTCGTCTGCCATGTTGTGATCTTCAACTTCTTAACCCGGAGCTCTGATACCAGTTGTTAGGGATTAGAACACGATAACTAATCCCACCCAAGATTAATCACAATCACACAAACATTGAATAAACGACGAAGAGGAGAGAAAGAGAGACAATCACATGCACAAACACAAGGTTTACGTGGTTCGGCAAGTTGTGCCTACGCCCACGGGATCACACGCTTCACTATTGATCGGAGGTTACAAAAGGAGAAGAGAGTCTCAGAGAGAGTTTACAAAGGAACAGAAGTTAGAACATAAAATTATACACACGGCGGCTGCAACCCTAGCAGCTTATAAAATCATTCTCGCACAGACCGATCTGTCGATCTCATAGACGGATCGATCGATCTAAAGACGGATCGATCGGTCTATCAAACGGTCTTACACTACTCTCTGTTTCTCACCTCCAGACATGATCGATCGATCGGTCTAACCCAAAGAAGAGTTTTTCTTCACATCTTAACAATTCTCCCAGTTGAAGTAAAATCACTCCAAGCCTCGAGAAAACTCATCAGCATCATCAACACCTTGAAACCACCAACAACCACTTAAACCTGTGTGACCCAACCTCCTGTCTTTTATCCTTGAAGGCCAACAGAAGCTGAATTGTGCCTCAGCTTCTCTACCGTCAAAACCTTTGTGAACATGTCTGCAGGATTCTCGTTCATATGAGCCTTCTCCAGATTGAACTGCCCATATTCCATGTCCTTCTGATACAGAACGTCCTCGATCTGCATCCTCCAAATGGCAAAGTTCGAACCATTGAATTTCTCGATCTTGATCTTCCCGTCGTCTGCCATGTCGTAATCTTCAACCTCCTAACCCGGAGCTCTAATACCAGTTGTTGGGGATTAGAACACGATAACTAATCCCACCCAAGATTAATCACAATCACACAAACACTGAATAAACGACGAAGATGAGAGAAAGAGAGACAATCACACGCACAAACACAATGTTTACGTGGTTCGGCAAGTTGTGCCTACGTCCACAGGATCACACACTCCAGTATTGATCAGAGGTTACAAAAGGAGAAGAGAGTCTCAGATAGAGTTTACAGAGGAACATAAGTTAGAACATAAAACTCTACACGCGGCGGCTGCAACCCTAGTAGTTTATAAAGTCATTCTCGCACAGACCGATCGATCGGTCTCATAGACGGATCGATCAGTCTAAAGACGGATCGATCGGTCTATTAAGCGGTCTTACACTGCTCTCTGTTTCTCACATGCAGACATGACCGATCGATCGGTCTAACCCAAATAAGACTTTTTCTTCACATCTCAACAGTATTAATGTCACAGTGGCTGTTTATTTCACATAATTTAAAAAGAATAGCTAGAGGACAAAGATTGAAATGAAAATAGCAAAATTTCAATTTCTTAAATCTATCTAATATATTATAGCAAAACATTCTCTTCTCTTTGTGTTTTAAAGTTTCATTTCTTTTTTCTTAGATTTTTAGCTTTTTTTAAAAAAAAAATATTAAGATAACATCACGTGATTGTTCCAAATTTTAATTTTACTCAATTATAATTAATTAATCAACTAAATTATTTATGAAAACCTAAAATTTAAAATTTAAATTTGAATCGATTTGCAAATAAGAATGTTCTAAGTTTTTTTTTTCTAGAAATTGCTAATGCCATATAACAAAAGTTTTCAAAAATATATTATATTCAAAGTTTCTTTTTAGGAATTCCTAATGTAGAATTCGGCAGCTCAAATTGATAATACAAAAAAAAAAGTTAATTGAGACGAAAATTACCAAAGTCATGGCGTTGCAAAAATTACTAAAGTTTGGAAATTACCCAAGAAAAATTGATTCGGGCGGAAATTCATATTCCCAATGATCTTAATTCTCAAACTACCATGGCATTAATCAATTCTTTTTTGTGTTTTTAAAGTTTCAATTATTCTAATTCCCAATATGAAATAGATCATAGACACAATGATCCTAATTTCCAAATACCTAGTCTTCATTTATCTTTTTGTCAATTTCGGGTGACTTTTAATCCTTTTTACTTTTTTTTATTCTATCAAATTTGTGGTGATAGTGGCTTCTTAATATTAAAAACAGACAGACGATGATTAGAGTTAGAGTTAGGAAAAAAAAAATAAGCACAAGAAGTTGTGAGCAAATTATTGCAGCCTAGATTTTATATGTGCTGGGAGTTATTCGAGATTTTTTTTCATGTTTTTATTAATTTCTTGGGTTTTGTATCTTTTACTTTTGGGAACTTGATTCTTCGTTTTTTAATTTTTTGATGCGATGTTTTGGTGTTTTGGTCATATTTAATTGTATTTATTGAAATGATTTGATGGATCAAAATATTGAGCATGCCTTGAATGAGAAAAAATTAAATTTGAAGCTAAAAAGTTGACACGAAAAAGATCTGAATATAATGGTATTTGTTTATTTGCTTATTATTTGAATAGGATTAAAAATAATTATATAGTTTAATAATCTTTTTTATTTACTCGATAAACTTTTGCACAATTCAAAAAAACCTGACAATTATATTTAAAAAATTAATTAATTCATGCATAGCTCGAATTTACTGCTAGTTAATTCTTATGTGCAAACAAATATTGGAATAATAATCACTATTAATCGTATATCATTTCAGTCCAAGCCCATTTCATATTACATTCTATTTCTATATAAAATCATTCTATTTAATTAAACACTACCTTAAAATCTTTGTGTATTACCAAAACACAACTTGGAGCTAAATAAAAACTTACCATATCAGCATGAAACAATATTATTTTTCTAAAAGGCTTGGGTCATGATTTGAGCAGCAATTCTCTGTTTTAAAAATATTATGTACTTTTTCTCTTAATGTATTGGAAATCATTCTACTTCATCAACCCTCGTTATTTGTGCTTTCGCCTCTCTTAGCATGTGTTTGGATTAATTTTTTTTAGTGATTTTTAAGCTTTTTAACTTTTTTTTGTAAAAAAATAAATATCAAATCATGATTTTTTGTGAGAAAAAAAAATCAAAAAGCCAAGCTAAGGCAAATCAAATAGCTATTTTTGTGAAAAAAGCAAAAAATCTTGACTTTTAAGCCAGGTCAAACACAGACTTAGTATGGTCAGCTTTGGGTATTTTCAAACAACGATGAAATCATAATAAAGTTTCGATATATGAAAGTTTAAAATACATCTAATAGTTTTCAGTGTACTGATTTTACATGGGTTAGTTTGGTCCAAATTTGTACTAAATTTAGATACAAAATAATTGGACCGAACAAACATTCATTGGTTTTAATATCTTGCAGTTAGAATTGAACAAATTATTTAATAGAATCCAATCAAATTAATAAAAATAAAATTAATTTGGTTTAGAATCACGGTTCTACCTATTTTAAAAAATATTATGCAGTGAAAGAAATACAAGTTTTAAAAGCTTTGAATATAATATCTTGACGAAAAATTTTATGATAAAAATATAATATCTATTTTGATAAATAATTAAAAGATAAAAAGTGATTCGTATATTTACCGTATTGATGTGAAACACTTGGGGCTAGTTTGTTTCGCAGTGTAGCGGCTTAGTAAACCTGCGGGGAGCCGGGTTTCCAATTTTTTCAAATCCAGTCCAACTGGATTGAGGAGTGAAAGCCAAAAATATCCCCATATAATAAGCTTAATACCAAAAGTACCCCTGTGGGCACTCGTTGTCTGTTTCTCAGTATTTTTCTCTCCTTCCTCTCGGCTGTTTATGCTTTTTGAAAAAATGGGAATCGCCAGTTTACAATAATGCTAGCTCACTTATTTAATTTTTCATATTTAATTTAATGTATATTTGATGTGATATATTTATACAATAATGCTAGCTCACTATTTAATATAGTGCTATTTAAAAATATTTTTTATACAAAAAATTATAAAAACAAAAATGAGTAACCTAAAAATTTATACTACAAAAAAAAAACCTCCAAACAGAGCTTTAATTGTACATATGAATCATTCAAACATCACGAGGTTAATATTGAAATTTTATAAATTTAATTCAATTTCCTTAGAGCTCGTTTAGAGTGACAGACAAGAGGTCGGATTGAATTATTAATTTAGAATATGTTATAATATTATGTTTGTTTGTATAAAAAATTCTTTGGACTATTTATCTGGACGGACATGGTATCCCTCAAACGAGGAATAACTTAGTGAAGAAGGTGTGGGATTAAGAGAAATTAAATTATTAATTAGTAAATAAGTAATATACCCTCCATTTTCTCATTTCACATTTGATCTTCACTTAATTTAAAATTTTATTTTATTTTAAATAATTAAAAAAATTATGCTAATATCTAAGAATGCTATAATTTTTAAAAAAATAAGTATATTAAATATTTAATAAAAAAAACTATTATAAAAAAATTATTTTAAACACTAATTTTTTATAACTTTTTTTTAAAACATAAGAGAGAGGAAGAGAGAGAGAGAGTTTTTAATTTATTATTGTTTTGTTGTTTATTATTATTAATTAT
>JAOTRH010187785.1:0-11739 GCA_034768845.1 Heliamphora exappendiculata
CTTCTCTATATTGGATATTAACAATTATATATAATTGATAGTGGTAGTAAATAAGTTATAAATAAATAGTATTATTGTATTTTAAAAGTTGTGAGAGTTTGAATATAATAATCTGGGAGTTTGAATATATAATAAAAAAAAAACATTAACATTAAGGGTCGATTGACAACTAGTTTAAAAGTTATTTTTATATATATATATTTTTAGCCAAATAGTTAAATTTGATTCAAAACAGGTTGTTTGATAACTTAGCTTTTAAGTTAATTTTTTAAAATTTTATAATTTGTGTAAAAAATTAATTTTTTTGATTTTTGTTCAAAATGAACAATTTTACTCTTCTCTATATTGGATATTAACAATTATATATAATTGATAGTGGTAGTAAATAAGTTATAAATAAATGGTATTATTGTATTTTAAAAATTGTGAGAGTTTGAATAGAATAATTTGAGAATTTGTGTTTTAATTTGAATTCTTAACATTTTAGCTTTTTTGCATTTTTGCCCAACAAAAAACATTAATCTTTTGGTGTTTTTAGTTAAAAAAACCAAAGTTGTCACTTATGGTCTTAGTTTCAATTTTAATCTACATAGTTTTTTTTTTTTTCTTTCAAGTGCTTCGTTTTCCATTTTTTTTTCTGTTTCTTATTTTGTTTTCAAAAATAAGCCTGAAAAGAAGTAATAACAGATTATATAAATCCCAAAATAAAAAATACATAAATAGTAAACCTATTGCCAAAAACACAATATAAACCCGTTTCTGACTATTAATGCTTCATTTGGTTTCACAATAATAATAAGAGATTTGATATTATTAATATCGTAAATAAAATATTAATAATTTTTTATTTATTGAATAAATAGGCCCTATTTGGGCTAATTTCTTTATTTCTTGCTTATTATTTTTTTAAAAACTTTTTTCATTTATTGATTAAAATTTTTTATCTTTCTGAATCGTCTCGATAAGATTAACCGAAAAATAACAATTTTGATATAAATATAAAAAAAATTTATTAAATACAAAAATAAACAATATATAATTTGACTTATTAATTTATTTTTATTTATTTTTATTTTTATTTTAACTTTGTTTATATTTTAATTAAAAAAATTATTTTTTCGGCTCGTTTTAATAAGATAAGTTAAAAAGTATAATAATTTGTCTAAATGATAAAAAAAATTTATTAAAAATAAAAATAAATTAAATTAAATAAAATAAAAAAATAAATAACTATTTAAAACAAAATTACAGTCTTAATCCTAGCATACAAGCGTAATATTATTTACTGTAAAAAAGAAAAACTAAAATGATAAGTCCCAATATTTTTTAAATTCACTTCAGTGTCCTTATCACCCAAACCAAACATGCCATGAGATTACTGAATAATTGTTGTCGAGAGACGCAGGAGGAATCTTCTACGTGCACGCGCGTGTGTTTCATTTCTAGAAACGGTGGGCCCCCACACCGAAACATCAGGGATCACACGTGTTGTACGTCGCTTAGTTTTGAATTAAATTTTTTAAAAGAAATTATTTTAAATTAATAAGTCAAAAAATTTAGTTTAAAATGATGTTAAATTAAAGAGTTTTAAATAATATAAAAAATATTATAATTTTTTAATATAAATTTTATTTAATAAATTTTATTGAGTAAATTTTAAAAATTTTTAATCGCCAATGAACTACTTTTGCAGACTAAAATTTTTAATTAGTCGACAAAAACATATATTGCCGACTACAAATTTTAGCCTACAAATTAATATTTTCGGAGGCCAACGAATATTTGGTTGGAAAAAGTCAATCTTTGGCGACCAATTAAGATTTTGTCGGAAAAAGTATTCCCACACCAAAATATTTGGTCGGAAAAAGCTTTTGGCGACTAATAATAACATTAGCAAACCAAAAGTTTGGTTGCTGAAAGAGTTTTTTTTCTTGCCGTAAACATAGACCAGTTAATACAATAATAAATAAAATAAAATTATAGGTAATAGAACACTAGAGAGAGTGATAGACCTAAATTGATATGAGATATTATATTAAAAAAATATATAAATTTATTAAAATTAACTTAATATACATAATCCTTAACAAATCAGAATGATATAAAAGGATTCATATAGTCAATTTCTATTGATTAAAATAAAGACTTAATTTAGTTTAATTTGATTTGATAAATTAATTAGAGAGTACATACCCATGAATTAAGTATGAATTACATATGTAAGCAAGTAATCAAAAGAAAATTTTGTGTCACACACATGTTGGGAGTATTTGACAAAATTATTGTTAGTAATTTTTAGTTTCATACTATTAATTTTAGTTATAAGTTATAAGTTTTTTTAGATACCTAGAACTTCTGCTACAATTTATAATTACCGTTTCTTCTATTTTAATTATAAGCTATAGTTTTTAATTAGCACTCACAATTTTTATTACAAATTACAATTTATAAACTACTAATTTTAATAATACCAAGCACCCCCGTTAAGTTGAGAATAAAAACTCACTTATAAACCAAATTTAAGTTTAACATTAAAACGACTTGAGGCTATTTATTTATTTTTTTTAAAAATCGATAATATATTCACAACAACCTTAGCATCTTAAGTAGAAGAAGGCTAAAAACTATGAATAAGAGTATCCATGCATAAATTATTAAAAAATTTAAAAATTAGTCTTTTTTTTAGATTTTATAAAAGATTTAGTCATATCAAATTTGAAATAATTATATTATGTCTAATTTATTTCTGTTTAATAGTTAATCTTTTCTATTTTGGACAAGTGGCAAAATTCAAGTGATACATTTATCAAGCTACCATAATTATTGAGAATGGAAAGTGATACATTTTTATTTAACTAATATATCAATTTTATGAACTGATAAATGTATCACTTATCGCATGAAACTAAAACTGTAAAAAATATTGCTACGAGACTAAAACTCTATTATTAGTTAATAATAAAACTTATACTAAAATTACTCTAAATTATTTTGGACAAAACTATAACATAATAAAATTCAAGTAACCTTTATTTTAGGCAATAACTAGAATTATGTACGAAATCATTAAAAAATAAAAATCTCAATTAGTAGCAGTGTTGATTAAAATAAAGTGATACATTCGATATGACCAATGCGTACAACAAAACAATAACAAAATAGTTAAATTTGCAAATTTCGGCCATAAAAAATAAAATATCATACTTAAATAACATTTAATTATTATTGGGAGAGCCATTTATACATAAAATAATATGCTTAGTCGTTTCCAATTATATAAAAACAGTAAGTTTTTTAAAAAAATTGGAGCGGCTTGGCACCTGCCCCCTTCCTCCACCCTTCACATTGTACAATTTCGCTTTTGTTCTTGTTGAATGTCATTTTGTTTAGATTGAATTAATTACTTTGATTATGGCTATGGTTATTGATGTTACGGGATAAATTAAAAAATAATTAAAAAGAATCAAGCAATTATGCACACAAAAACACGATTTACGTAGTCTATCCAAAGTTAAGTTTACGTCCACAGAATTGTGACGACTTTCAGTATGATAAGTGACGGTATAAGTTACAACAATACAAATCTGAGTTGAAGTAACAAATATAAAGATTCACGACTGAATTAGAAACAAAAATGAGTCAAAAAGGACTAAGCTTAAGGAAAAAGTCTCCATTTTAATCTGCAATACTCTTGGAACAAAACGGGTCATGGGTAAAAAATAAACAGGCTCTACACGCCTAACAATTGATAGTTGATATAATATTGAATTTCTTTGCCTAGATATGTTCTTGACTGTCCCAATCGAAATCCTAAGTTCGTCTTCTGTGCATTAGACGTTTTAATAAAAAGTAAAAAAAAATACAAACAAAAAAAAACTATTTTGAACAAATTTTATTTTCTTAAAAATCTATTTTTTTAAAAAAATAAAATTTTTTAACATGCCAAACTGGCTTGTAATCCAACTGGAGATCAATAGGAGATCAGTAGTGGGGTACTGGAGGAGCAGGTGAGATTCTGATTCTGATACAAATCAATGGAGATCACAAATCTTGTATTTGAACCAGAGAGAAGTCATTGGGAGTTGGCAACTCTCACAGCCTAGTGGTTGGGCAGTTCCTTTTGGCTGTTCAATAATTTGTTTCTATGTTTGGTAATCTACTTAAAGTTTGTTTGCATTTTTAGCTTAAAATTATAAAAAATAATTATTAATTTACAATTTTCACTATTTGTATTTCTGACTTAAAAGTCACCTTTTTTTTCAAATGATCTTTTTACTTCTTTGGTTTAAAGTAAAAAAAAAATACAAAAAGACTTGTTTTAAGTTAGATAGCAAACAAGACTTTATGTGGAAAATTAGAAAACTGATATAGCTGGGATAATTGTTTATTTGCTTATTTTCAGTTTTAGTTAATTTTTTTCATAATTTAGTAAAATTATTATATTTTTTGACTTCTTTCGTCGAGACGAGCCGAAAAAATAAAAAAATTTAATCAAAATATAAAAAAAGTTCAAAAAAGACAAAAATAAACCAATAAATCAAATTTTATGTTGTTTATTTTCGTCTTTAGTAGATTTTTTTCATCTTTTGAGCACAATCTCTTATCTTCTGAGTTCATCGCATCGAGACAATTTAAAATAGTAAAAAAAACTTAGTCTATGTTTGGACTAAAAAGCTTAGTGGCTTTTTTTTCGAACTTTTTTTTTATATTTTGGTTCAAGTTTTTATATTTTTTGTTCCTTGTGATGAGATAATTCTAAAAGCATGCCACCAAATTAGAAAAAAAATTCACTGAAAACAAAAAAAATAGAAAAGAAAGCCAAAAAAGTCTTCTTAAGTTGGCTTTTTTAATCTTATATGAACTTTTTTTATACCAAAAAAATTTACTTTTCTATTTTCTCGTGACAGAATGAATCTAGAAAGTACATTTATTTGGACTAATGCTGAAAAAAGCTCACATCGTAAAAAAAAATTAATCTAAAAACAAGCTTCGACAAAAAAATATAAAAAAAAATTCAAAAATAACAAAAATAAATAAAATTCTCAATATTTTGCCAATTATATGACTTGTAATCATGGTATAATGACAGGGCTCACCAATCTTTTAATTATCATATGGCAAGTATGTTTCTTTGAGACTTTAAGGTTTCTGTTGTACTACTTCAAGAATTATTGCTAGTTTTCTGAATATGACTTTACATCAATTGCAAATTGGCACTTCTCTATTATTTAACAAAAACTCAATATAAAAATTGTAAATTTCATTATATAAATTAATTATATTTAAATTAGACACTTATTTGACAATGTTATAGAAATGTCTAATAATAACTCATTTTAGTCACGATACAAGTAATGGGTTCGACGTATGTGTAATTATATATTTATATTAATTAATAAATTATAATTTGTATTTACAAATATTATTAAACATAATCTAATGATATTGGTATCACGGCAACCGTAGGTGCAACGATAACACGTAAAGAGAGAGTAGATAAATAAAAAAAGATAATGAATATATTGTAGAGAGAGAAAAATTCTTAAAATGAGTTTTAATAAAAAGGGAAATTTCGAATTGAGTTTATTAAGAAAAAAAAAGGGGTTTTATTTTAAAATGTTTTATAAGTTTTATATTTTTTTGTAAGTATTACTACAATGCCTAATGAGACGTTCTTTAAGCTTTTTTTTTTATAAAAAAAAATATTAACTTTTTATTTCGTGAGGATTTTATAACTTATATTGAGATGATCTTTTTAAATAATTTCTCATAATTTTTTTTGCGTACAATCAATTCTATTGTTTTTATTTTACTTATGTAAAAAGTATACGTTATTTTGTTTTGTTTTTTCTGATTATAAAATTCAAAATAGATAATATTTTTTAATTAGTAATATAATTATATATTCAATAAGACGATTTTCATTGCGGTCTAAGTAATGATTACTTAATTAGTTCAATAATTAAGTAATCATTATATAGAAAACTTTTGATATCTATACAATATTTTTTACTTCAATTTTGAGTGAGATTTAGGTTTCGTTTGTTTCGACGTAAAATATTTTACCATGAAAAATATTTTACATGTAAACTGATTTTGTAAAAATTATTTTTTTTACTTGTATTTTATGGTGTTTTGTTAAAATTTAAAAAATGAGAATAAAAGATGAGAGTGATCAAAGGCGAGAATGATTCGAGTGAAAAATTTTAAAAAGATTCTGGAATGATTCACGTGGAAAGATCTGTCTCTTATTCTTATTTGATATGAGAATGACCAAATGCAGCAAGAATTAGGTAAAAGTTTCGAATGTGCATTCTAAAATTAATTTACTAGTTAATTTTTTGTAAGTTAAATTTGGTCTAATGAGGTAAAATATTTTACTAAAAAATATATTTTATATAGATATTATCAGCCAAATAATAATAATTAAGTAAAATATTTTATACAAAAATATTTTACATTAAAACAAACAAAACCTAGTGTTTAATCTTTATGCTTTTCACTCAATTTTATATTATACTAGCGGTTGTGCTACGCGTCGTGCGTAGGTCATATATGATGAGAAATTGAGTATTTATAATTTATTTTTTAAAATATTTTAAACTATTTTAAAAGAGAATAAAAATGATGAAAATACCGAATTACTTTTAAGGGTTTTTTATAAATAAAAATCACAAAAATTCACCAAATTAAATTTTTTCTTATTATAATAATGTAGATATATTATAAATAAACTTTAATAGTCAGGGGTGGCCATATATGGGCTCTCCTTTATCTTTGTCTCTGATTCGGCCTCTCTGAATAGGTGAAAGTTCAAAAGAGTCCAATCAATTTTGGTACGACTTTTTTTTTATTTTATTTATTATAGTGAGTAAATTTTCATAATTAAAAATTACTTTTTTAAATGTAGAATTTTAATTATATAGTCTAGACTTGAATTTATATCAGTCTTATTTTTTAAAATGTGTTAAGAGAAGAAAATTATAAATTTTAAAAAATATAAATTTGTACCTGTATAATCTAAGCTTATAGAAACGTTACTAAGTGCTTGTTTTAGTGGGAACATGAGTGATGGGTTCCATGCGTGTACTTGGGCATGATAAAAGTTGTTTTCTTAAGTGGGCCATGGCATTTGCCAAAAGAAGCTTTCAAGATTTGATATTCAAGAGCCATTATTGGCTGCAGGATAAGATAGTTTGCTATGTTTTTTTGGTAGCCACATGATTATATAAAATTTTATATTTCTTAGTAGATTTTACATGATCTCGTTGTCTCAAGGGCATGAGCACCAACTAGTAGAGATGGGTATCGATCAGTCAGTTTAGGTACGTTTGATGCCTAATTTAGAACTGAATCGATCAAGGCTGATTTTAAAAATCTAGAACCAAAACCGAATTATCTATGTTTTAAAATCAACTTAACCAAAACCCAAATTAACACGGGTTAGTTTATGTTGGAACCACGATTCCATTTGTTCACTAATCTTAACATTATCTACTACCAATTCAAATTATTCAGAAACTAAAACACTATTAAATAAAAATAATAAGACAATCCTCACATAAGAGTAATAAATTCCAAACAAATATCCAAATTAAAAATATTCTTAACAAATATCCAATTGTGTATTGTGCTATAATTGTGTCTTGTCGCTACTTATTGTTAAGTTAATTAATTTTTTTTTATAATACACACACACATACACACTTACTTTTGGATCTCGAGTTGAATTGTTTAATTTTAAAAAATACCAACCCAATAATTGAACTGACTAGATCTATTCTAAGAATGTTAAACTCAGAATCAACCCATTACCTTTGCCCATAGAAATAAGGTTGGGTTGTGTTGAGTTAATTCACAAGTTTTTCAAATCTCTTGAATAATGAATACTCATACCAACTAGTCATGTTTCATCCTATAGCAAATATTTTTTCTATGGTGAATAACTATACAAATTACTCTTTTATTTTACAAAATTAATTTAAATAAATATTATAATATAATTACAAATATTGATGTAATAGTTTTTATACTGACTATTTTTTTTCAATATTTGTAAACACGATACATCAAACAATAAATTAATTTAATAAAATAAGTTAATTACCATCACATTATTGTATAATGCTATCAATGTTGCTGCAAATACCCTCACGCTTATGTTATGGTTATTAAGGCAACATTAGTTTCATCTCAAAATTGTAAAAAGCAATAAGCATTTGATTATTGCTAAGTAGTAATAATATGATAATTATTTTATTATATCAAATTTAATTTACTAAATGATTTATCAAACACAACATTAGACAAAAAACGTGAGTACTAAATGATTTATCAAATTTAACATATTTTATTATATGTTAAATTAATAAAATAATAACATATGAGAAAATAAATAAATTTTAATAAAAAAATAATCATTATAAGTTGATTATTGGAGTGTTCGGCTAAGCATTTGGGGCCGTTTTTAATTTTTTGTTATTAATTTTAATAGTAAGTTATAATTTTTTAAAAATATTTATAATTTTTACTACAAATAAATATATTTACTAAACAATCACAATTTCTAATATAAGTTACGAATTATTAGTTGGAACCAACGTTTTCAAACTTGAATCGGACTGACCGGTTCAACCGGTTGAACTGGTGATCGAGCTGGTCAACGGTTCGATCAAGTCCCTTTAACCAGCTGGGAGTAAAAATTAGTGATTTTAGTAAAAATTGACCAAAATCGCGGTTGAACCGGTTACCCGGACAAATCGGTACCGGTTCACGAAAACTGACTGGGTCTGTAAGTGTTTAAGTTTAACTTATTTTTTTTTTGATTTCTTTGAACTTATATTTTTTTCAAACCCCCCCACGAAAATGTTTATTTTAATTTTTGTTTATTTTTTTGAATAGTTTTTTAACTGTGATGTAGTAAATTTTAATATTTTTTACTTGATTTATATTTCATTATGTTTGTCACTTATACTCATTTTATTTTAACTTGATGATCAATAATGCTCTACATTTTAATATTTTTATTGGAGATTCTAATTATTTAATTAGAATTATGCTTAGATTATATGGTGTTCTTATTTTTTTATTTGAATTGTGAATTAAATGTTATTTTTATTTAATATTTAAAATTTTAAAAATTATTAATAATATAATTATGACCTTCCGATTCAATTCCGATTCAATTCCGATTGAACCAGTGACCCATCCATCTATGTTTTTATGTTGAATAAAAACATTGGTTTGAACAATATCAAATACATTGGAGCAAGATGAATCATGTGATCGAAAACTGTTACAACCGTCCGATCAACGAGTAAATATTCAATACTTTTGAAGTAAATTTAAGTGGTACTCTAACTTCACAATTAGGTGTATTTAGTGAGACCTATCATTTTTTATTATTATTTTATTCAACATATAAAAATATATTATTCATTAATTTGAATAAAATATTACTTTTAAAGTATTAAATAATTATTTCCCATCAACAGAATATCTCAGCAATCTAGTACACACAAAAAAAAAAAAAGGCAAAAAAAGAGATGAAAGGTCCAACACTTTAGAGCTCGGAGTTGGAACAAGGCCAATGGGGTCCACATCCGGCAAAATCATGTAAAGTGGGCCCGGTGGGCCTCACATTTACCCGGTCACTACAAGTTGGGGTCCCACCCAACAATTGAGCACCAATGCCCCATTGATGGGAACAATTATTCGTTGTCTTGTAGCAGAGTAATTATTTGGTGCTTCTGGACTATTGTGTAATAATTTTATGAGATATTTTGATGATAAATTTTATAATAAAAATATAATAACTAAATTTTATTCGGCGTTTAAAAAATAAAATGTGACTCAAATAATGTAATTTACAATTATTTATCGTAAATATAACGACAGAGATTGTTAGAGTACTTAATAATTTGCCATCGGCTACACTATGCATCAAAGTTTGTGAGCATTAGATGGTTATGTGCAGTAAGTAATTATTTATGTGATATTCTTACTCGACGGGGTGTTTGGAAAAAGTTATTATTAATAATTTTTAATTTTATATAATTAATTTTAATTATAAATTATAAACTTTTTTGAATACTGATAACTTTTATTATAAATAATAATTATTTTTTCTTATATTTTAGTTATAAACTACCATCTTTAATAAACATTTACAATTTCTGTTATAAGTTACAATTTATAAACTACTAATTTCAACAATACCAAACACCATTAATAATATAGTGAAAACTACTTCGGGTGAAAACAATGTTGATTGCAGAAAGTCAAGAATAATCACTTAGTGTGTATTAAATATTTTTATGAGAGCTCATGTCAAAAGTCTCATTTTGTTAGCCTATTTTAGGATAAGTTCTATTAGAAAATATATATTTTATTAGGCCCTTTTGTCTTGTCATTTATCAAAATTACCTTTATTTTAAAGATTTCATTCGCGCTATTCCAAATCTCTCAAACCTGGTGACCATTATTCTAAGTTTTTTGCCAAAATAAAAGAATATGTGCATCAATTGATTTCTCAATATTTGAATATATTGACTTGAAAATCTTCACGACGTCATTTCAAAAACAAATCATCGATTCATCTCTATCGAACGACGGAGAATGACTCTAAAGAGTAAGTAATAAGAATCAAATTTTGCATCTTTCATTCGTAAACTCTAGATGTAATAATTTCGGTATTTAGCATTCTTTTCGCATTTTTGAATAGTATTTAGAGTTTTCATTGAACTTATTATGTAATACTTACCCTTTATTGTCTCTGATTATCACGTTACGCATAGATTATGTTCGATTTTATCATTTATTTTGTCTTAGACTGAAATGATAAATTTTCATTATTAAATTTTTAATGGAAAACATTCTCATTGTAGCGTGTTGACATTCATAATGAGAATATTCTCATTAAATCGTGACAATCATAATCGTATTTAGTCATTAAATTAATAAATAGGAATGTAGTACAGTGAGAATCTTCATAATGAAAATATTCTCATTATTCATTGTAATGTGTTATCATCCCAAAAATTAACCGTTACAATAAAAATTTCTATAAAATAGCATTGTATTTTTATTCGTAAATGAATTCTTAATGAAATGTATTAAACTATTAAATGAGAATATGGCGTAGTGAGAATATTCATAATAAGAATGTTTTCATTAAATTATAACTTAATGTTGTGAATTAATTTTTATTGAGTGTTGATTCTTTAAAGATTTTTTCACATGAGAAAATTACAAAAATTCGAACATATTGCAATGAGAACTCATGAGAATATTTTCAATGAAATGTGTTCTCATTGTATTCTCTTTGACATTCATAATGAGAATATTCTCATTAAACTGTGACATTTATAATTGTATTTTGTCATTACATTATTAAATTGAACTGTGGCGTAGTGAGAATATACGTAATGAAAATATCCTCATTAAACTGTGCCGTAATAAAAATATTCTCATTAAAATGTTCTCACTGTATAACGAGAAATTAAATTCATATTAGGGATGTACTGTTACTGCGAACTTATGGCGTTACCAAAATAACATTACCAAAGTTCAGAATGAAATTTATAGCGTTACCAAAATTCAGAATAAAATTTATAGCATTACTAAAATTCAGAATGGAATTTATAACATTACCAAAATGGCTTTAATATACACTGAATCTCTTGGTGTTAAATATGGTATTTCAAAATTCAAAATATCATATATATAATCCGTATATAT
>JAOTRH010187817.1:0-78997 GCA_034768845.1 Heliamphora exappendiculata
GGCATTAGGGTTTAAAATAGAGGTTGCAGTGAGTAGAGTTCGCAATGTCTCTCTATAATAAGGCTATATCATGGCCGAATTGGGTAAGAAACAACAGTAACATTAGCCATCGGTTTGACAATCTTTATAGTATAGCTATTTATGGTTGAATCTTCACATTTTGTTCAATGAGTAACAACTAAACAAAAGCCATTCGTTCATTTCCGATTGGGTATTCAAAACCCTAGAAAAAGAATAAAGAGAGTTTTAAGTCGCAATAGGGAGAGAGAGAGAGAGAGAGGGTGTATGACAAAGAGACATGGGGAGGAGATGAGAAGAGAAAATAATGCTAAGCTCATGTACTTCTCTTTTATGGAAGCCTACGATCGTCAAAAAGCTAAAATGTCATAGTAGAAGCTAAGCCCGACAACGTTAACTGATTAACCTCAAAAAGCTCATATTTGATTGAAAACGACCCAATGAACAAGACCCATTGCTATGACATGACATAAGCCGATTTTTGGCTAAATTCCATCGTTTAGACTTAGAAATTTGGCATTTTTCCGTTTGATAAAACTTTTGTCTTAGTAACGACTTTTTGTAAAAATTCCTTTTTTTTGTTGCTATTTTCTTTTTCATATGTTTCTTTATATTTCTAATAACCAAATTTGGCCTTAAAGTCAAATTTATCATTTTTAGTAATTTTTTCTAAATTTTAGATTTGGCAAGATTGTACTGCTCTAATTGATAGTTTCCTCATTCAATTAGGGTTTAACCTCAATAAGTACAATGTTATAAGCCATAGGGCTACTTAATTGTTAAAAATAAAAATTATTGAGAGTTTTCTTATTTATTGTGTTTGTTATAAAAAAAATATTTCTAATTTAAGAAAGCTTTCGAATTTCGGAGTTAGTGTTCTTCTAATCGAAATGTCTCCTTGCATCAATTGGTACTAGAGCTAAACCCTTATCCGTGTCCTGATCATGACACGTGATATGGTGTTGCAAACATGTGACATTGGGATTTTCAATTTAATTTTAGAGAGAACCAAATGGGCCAAGTTGAATTTACACTTAAGTCTAGTGCATTTTTAAAATTATTTAAGATCAAGTCAACAAAATTTGGTATATAATTTTGTTAGTCCAAAGCAACCCAAGAGATGATGAATTGGGTTTTAAAAATAATAATAACAATTTTTAAAACCTTTAAAATTTTTTTTTTTTAATTTCACAAACTAAATATAGCAATAAGTGATAGTAAAAGTGCAGCAGTGAAATTAAATATGTGAGAGAGGAAAATTTGAACCAAATACCGAGATTTATAGTAGTTTAGTTTTTTCCAAGTCTACATCTACTACTCAAGACTCTTCTTGAAAATTTGCACTATAAACGAATGATTCACGTGTACATTCAAAAGCCTTTACAGGTTTGAAGTTGTTTCACAAATAATCTTATTTTTCTAAACATACTTAAGCTCTTCTTTAAGAAGTTCAGCTCACTCTCTTAAAGGATAACAAGGGTAAATCACCCTTTATAATAAATGAAATTGAATTAAATATTTATTTATAATCACTTCTTACAATGATTTGATAATAAATGAGTAAGAAAGTGAGAGAATTTGGGCTAGATGAGTAAATAAACCTTTAAAAATCTAGGATAAGAATATAGACTTTCAATGTAATCAATGGAACAATAATTCAGAAGTTTGAAACCCTAAAATTTATTTCTTTTATAGCCTACTGAAGTAAATTAATACTTTAAAAATATTACCGTTTGAACTAGCACTACTTTTTGAAATCCATTGAAGGTGTCGACACAAAGCTCCTTAGTGTCAACACAAGTTGATCTTGGCCTTGATTCTTGAATAAAAGTATCGACTCATTACTTCGTTAGTGTCGACCAAACTTTTGAATTTTTATCACCTACACCTTGGGGTCGACTTATGGTACATGTAGACACCCTGAATTAATTCTATCGAATCTTAGGCTTATCCGGCTGAATCCAATGATGAAAACTGAGTGGGATGATGCACAAAATCTTTAAACGATCGCCGAAAAATTATTCAATTCCAGTACTCCGTGAAATCGAACTACAAGATCACATCTTTCGAACCTTGAGGCCAAAACCTTCAAACCTTGCGACCTAATTATTCACTGGCCCAAGTGATTGCACCCGCAACCTTTGAACCTTGCGCCCGTAAACTTTGTTGTCGCGACCACAATAAAAAACATATGAAAACCCTAATAAATCTCGCGACCGTAACCTTCAATGTTGCGACCGCAATGTTCAAAGTTTGCGACCACAACCTCTTTGGCATCTTCTAAGTTTTGTACGTGTCACCATCTCATTGGGTGGCATTATCTATAAGTATGTACCTTCGGTACGATTTGGAAGAGGATAATTTTTGGCATTGATACTCTGCCACATTATCGACCCAAACCTTGATTTTCCATACACTTCTGTTACCCGAAGTACTGGAACTAGAGCCTTCTCGGTGATTGGAGAGACGAGCATTACACGACCTAAGGATACATCCGGATCATTGCTTCGCAAGTATACTTATATGAATCCCGACACTTCTCTGTCCACACTTTCTACCCTAATGGAGTGGTTGAATTAAATTTTTAATTTCGATTAATGATTCGCATGCTTACTATTTTAATTTGTTATTATTAGGCCTTATTATTTTATTTGCATTGTTAGCATGCTTAATTTCAAGATTTTAGTTAGTATCGAACTATTCATGTTTTGATTGAAGTAATCATAATCTTTTTTTGTAAGTCTGTTTCGTATTCGACCCCACACATCGCATGTTAGCACCCTACACGCTATTTACCAAAACTCAGTAAAATAGTACCTATAGAATACGCGGTCGCAACAATCAATGTTGCGGACGTGACATTTTGGCACTCACATGGTCGCTGTCGTGATTTTGCTTCTCACGCCCGTGATCTTTTGGCCTCTATTGCTTGCAACTGCGACCTCTGTAGGTCGTGGCCGCAAGTTTTCTGTTATTCCAATAGTTTTTTTTATGCATTAGTGTGGCGCTAGAATTTTAGAGTTTTGGTAGTTCAAAAATAAAAAAATTCAAAAGATGTTTAGAAAATATTTTAACACCTTGAAAGCCAAATTTTAAAAAATTATTATTTTTATTAAAAATAGAATCGCCATTTGGTTTATGAGATAAACCAAGAAAAACAAAAATGGCTATTGATATTTAAAATGTTAATCAGAGAAAAAGGGATCAGGAGTTAAGGTACGAATCGAGAAAGATGTTAGGCATCTCGTTCGCCCAATCGTGATGTTGGCCTCTACTAATCATCATTAGTTCTTAATTAGATTTCTCAAATATATGCAAATACAAAAAATTAAGGCAAAAAAAGAACATCTAAAATTTAGTAAATAAAATACATAACTTATGTATATAGAATGTCAAAATAAAGCAAATAAGAAAAAAATTATAACTAAATGATACATGAAATAAACTCGCATGAGATAATGCCAAAAAGAACATAAATAGAGTAAAAAGAGCAAAAATATGCTAAAAAATCACTATAACCAAATTATATTAAAAATGAACATAAATTTTATTAACAATATCATCGAATAACTAAAATAATCTAAACCAATCTAAACATGGTTGCAAACAAAATAAACAAATCCTCCTTTAAATTTACCATGCTAGACATACATATTATCAAGTATCTTAAAACCATGTTAATATGATTGACTTCTAAAAAAAAATTACAAAATCAAAAGAAAAAAATCTAAAAGAAAATTTACAAAAGAAAATTAAGCTAAAATTAAAAAGGGCTTTTAATAAAAGAAGAGAAAAAGAAAGAATTTTATTAGGGATTCTGTAGATTTTGTATAGAAATAAAACAAAAAAAATAAAATAAAATAAATGCTATAAAAGAAAAAAAGCTAAGCTAATATTAATATACTTTTTTCTGAATTTGGTATTAAACAAAATAAAAGAAAAGAAAAAGAAAAGAAATACAATTAAAAGAAAAATTAAACTAACACACTAACGAATAAGAATTACAACTACAATATAACTAAGAAACGTAAAAAATAGGTGTAGTATCGATAATTACAACTATATACATGTTAGTGTATTGATTATAACAATAACGATATTGTGAGTCGTAATTGCAAAATTATATTAACACTATTTAATGAACTTGTTTAAAGTAATAAAGTGCAAAATGTGAAGGTGCTTATATGAATTGAAGTGACAATTATGAAATTAATGAAGATAATCAAATTACACGAAACACATAAAATGGTAAACAAGGTGAACTATTTAAATGTAAAAGGCATGCAAATTGAAATTGAGCTTAATTCGATCACTCTAAGAGAGAGAGAATGGTGGTAGAAGGACCGGGGATCCAAACAGAATACCTGGATCACTAATAAATCCTCGAGTCGGGGAATGGTGATCATGTAATGGTTGGTATACTGAAAATCATATTTTTAGTATTTAATTTTAATTTTAATAAAATTAAAATTTCATTTTATGAGAATTTTTATGAGTAATATATGTGTATCATTTCTTTGATATGTATGAATGTCCAATATTTTGTATAGTATTTAATCTGGTATGTAGAGTACGACTTACACACAGAAAATCAGATTTTAGGTTCTCGTAAAATATAAGTTTTATGTTCACAGTTTAGATGAAAATGGACATATTATCAGTACGACTGTAGCGCAGAGTTTTAGTAGGCCTGTCTTGGTTATGGGGAACAGATAGTAGCGCTGTCTATTGTTTCGACTCTCTGTATTAGTACACTTTGTCTGTATTAAACGCGACATTTGGGATAATTAATTTTATTCTGACTATATAAATTAATTCATACCCCAAGATTATTATGAATAGTACTTATCCTCTTAATTTTGAAATAATTATTGATTTGTATATATTTAATATTCATTATTTTGATTCATTAGAATGTGCGATCTTATATGGGTCTATAATCCTGTTGTTACTTGGACATAAAAAGTTGATTCAGATATAGATTGAATCATTGTAACTTATCTTTTAACAAGATACTGAATCTCTTTAGAGTTTCAGATGAATCGTAAAATTTAGATATTTATCTTGTATTTAATTTATTTTTTTATATTAACTGTGTGGATGATAAAAATTAGTTTTATTTATCCTGTTATTTTAATTAATTTGAATATTCGATTTTAATTAAAATATTTTGTAATAAAAAATAAAATTAAGTTTTTTTAATTAATTAATTTTAATTAAATAAAAAAAATTTAGATATTTTATTTTTTTTTTACAAAATATCACGTTTAAAAGATGATTTTTTTAATAAGATTTCTTAGAAAATGTGAGAATTAATTCCTAATTTTGTATTAATTAAATGAAAATATGTTTAATTGAAATAAATTAATATTTTCAAAAAATATGAAACAAAAAATAAAATAAATAAATACCTTTAATCACTACATTAGCTGAAAAACTAAAAGAAAAACTGTGTATTTTCTAAATTTTATTTGTTACGCATTTAAATACAAAAAGATGGTTCGACAAACCAGAATCTTTAGAATCGTGTACACGAAAAGATGTTTGATTCTTTCAGATCGTGTTACTTTTGAAATTAATAAATTTATTTTAATTAAACGAATTTTTATAACACTAAAAAATATTTTAAAAATCTAAGTGAGAGAGGAAATTTATTCACAGGACAAACTGGTGATGCAATTTAATACTACATATTGGCAGTAAAGTCTTTCTCCCCATCAGACAGAATAATTGCGGTATCGCTAGTACAAACTTTTTTTTGGAATAATTCTGGATAATTGTTGGTGTGGATCATTTCTCCATCTGAAGGGTTCGTTGCAAAGCGATTGATTTAGGATTAGGTGATGGTTAACACTTACTATATATAATAGTATCCTTTTCATTTGAGTACTGCTATTATGTGCTGGACCGAAACTATGTTAGCTATTTAATTTTACTTGGCATGGTCAGTTGCCTAGATAGTAAAATTAAAAAGAATTGGCATGTTTGGTCTTATGATGGATAGTAGACATCTACCCATTGTGGCATGCTATTCACAGGTTACCGGGCTGCTGGCGAATTAATTTTAAAATCGTAGAGGGAACCAAATTAAAATAAATTCAAAGTTAAGAAATAGGGAGACATAATTTTCAGGGTAGTTAGTGGGCCACAGACTGATGTGAAAAAGTTAAAAAATAGATATTTTCAGTACAACTAGACTCGGCATTAGAAAAATCTATATCTAGTATTTCTCAGAAGACAGAATGAACATGGTAATTTCTGTTAACTAGTTATGGAAACATGTTTAGCGGTGTTATCTACCGGTACCTGGTGTGTAGATACGGATGCCACTAATCATATCTGCAATTTATTGCAGGGGTTCCAAGAAATCCAACAACCTAATGATGGGGAGATTTACCTGCATATAGGCAATAATACAAAGGTAACAACAGTTGTAGTAGGAGATGCCACTCTCAATTTTGGTAAAGATTGGATTTTAATATTAAGAGATCGTCTTTATGTACTTACTATTAGAAGAAACTTAGTTTTTGTTTCTGGATTGACTAAAGACGAATATTTATTTTATTTTAATAACTTTGTGGTTATTAAGGATAATAAATAGGTTATCTGTTCTGGTACATTGGTGAATGATCTTTATATTATTACTCCAATCTCTCCTACACTGTAACTAACTAAAATGAATAATATATCTATATTTCCATACAAGAAAAAGTTTTCTTCTTTAATGAACATAACATTTCTTCGGCACTTACGCTTAAGTCATATTATTCTAAAAAAGATAAACAAACTGGTAGCAGATGGATCTTTGAGTTCATTAAAAGTGGAGACACTTCCAGTCTGTGAATCTTGCTTAGAGGGTAAGATAACCAAGAGACCCTTTTCGACCAAAGGCTATAGAGCTAAAAAATCGTTGGAGCTAGTTCATTCTGATGTATGTGGTCCTCTGACAATCTGGGCTAGAGGTGGCTTTGAGTATTTCGTCAGTTTTATTGATGACTACTCAAGGTATTGATACATTTACCTGATACACTGTAAGTCGGAATGCTTTGAAAAATTCAAAGAATTCAAGGCGGAGGCGAAGAAGCGTTTGGGTAAAAATATTAAATCACTACGATCCGACCGTTGTGGAAAATACATCTTGAGAGAGTTTAAGGACTACTTGTCATCAGAGGGGATTACATCCCAATTGACTGCACCTGACACTCCACAGCTGAATGGTGTAGCAGAAAAAAGAAATATGACTCTTATAGAGATGGTAAGATCCATGATGAGTTATTCAAATTTATTCGATTCGTTTTTGGGTATCCTAAGGGAACAAAGGGTGGTCTATTTTATAATCCTAAAGATTAGAAGGTCATTATTAGCATCAATGCCTGATTGTTGGAAGAGAATTATATTATGGATCACAGGCCCAAAAGCAATATTATTCTGGAAGAACTGAGAGGAAAAACCAATAGAACGGAAAAAAAATCACAAGTCGCTGATATTCCATTATCTCGTCATAGTGGGAGGATTATCGGGACAGGTACAAATCAAGAACAGGGTGCTGATGCACAGGGTTCAGATTCTGTACAGCCTGTTACTGCTGGTACACAGACACAGGTAGTGCCTCGTCATAGTAGGAGAATTGTTCATCAACCTGATATATGTTCTTGGGAGAGTCATTTGACAAGATCCGAGCAAAACTAGATACCGAGCTTTGTAACTACAATGAAGCACTAAAAGACAAAGATGTAGATCTTTGGCAAAGGGCTATAAATTTAGAGATGAAATCTATGTATTTTAATAAGGTCTGAGAACTTGTAGAGCCACCCGAAGGGATAAAACCCATTTTATGTAAGTGAATCTACAAGAGGAAGAGAGGAGTAGACGGGAAGGTTGAAACCTTCAAAGTTAGACTTGTTGCTAAAGGGTTCCCTCATAAAGAAGGGATCGACTATGAGGAAACCTTTTCGCCGGTAGCCATGCTTAAGTCTATTCGAATTCTCTTATCTATTGCCACGCATTTCGATTACGCAATCTGGAAAATGGACGTCAAGACAGCTTTCCTTAATGGAAGTCTTGATGACTGTATCTATATGATACAACCAGACGAATTCATTGCAAAGGGCTAAGAACACATATTGTGTAAGCTTAAGAGATCCATTTATGGACTTAAGCAGACATCGAGGTCTTGGAACACTCGGTTTGATCAAGCTATAAAATTTTATGATTTTGATCAAAGTTCGGATGACTTCTGTGTGTACAAGAAGCGTGACGAAAGCGTGGTGATCTTTCTAGTACTTTATGTAGACGATATCTTACTCATCGAAAACGATGTTGGGCATTATCTACAATTAAAATATGGTTATCTGGGCAGTTCAATATAAAGGACTTGGGAGAAGCCAGTCACATCCTTGGGATCAAGCTTGTGTGAGATCGAAAACAAATGATGTTGGGCTTATCACAAGAAAAGTATATCGATGATATCCTTGCTCATTTTAGCATGCAGGATTCCAAGAAATAATTTCTCCATTTCAGGCATAGAATTACTCTATTAAAGGATCAGTGTCCTAAGACACCTGATAAGATAGAGAAGATAAATGCGGCTCCTTATGCTTCGACAGTAGGAAGCCTCATGTATGCTATGCTTTGCACTAGACCCGACATCTACTTTGCCGTTGGCATGGTTAGTAGATATCAGCCTAATCCATGGCAAGAGTATTGGACTCCTATAAATAATATAATCAAGTACCTGAAAAGGACTAAGTATTATATGTTGTTTTGCCATAGAGCTTACATCAGGAGACAACCTTGCAGATCCTTTACAAAGAGCTTACCGGCTAAGACTTTTGATAGTCATGTAGAGGGCATGTGAGTCAAATGTATGACAGCATGATTTCGAGTATAAGTGGGAGATTGTTAGGGTTGGTATACTAAAAACTATGTTTTTAGTATTTAATTTTAATTTTAATAAAATTAATTTATTATTTTATGAGAATCTTTATGAGTAATGTATGCGTATCATTTTTTTGATATGCATGGATGTCCAATATTCTGTGTAGTATTTAATCTGGTGTGTACACAGAAGATCAAATTTTAAGTTCTTGCAGAATATAAGTTTTATGTTCACAGTTTAGATAAAAATGGACATACCATCGGTACGACTGTAGCATAGAGTTTTAGTAAGCCTGTCTTGGTTATGGAGAACAGATAATAGCGTCGTCTATTATTTCGAATATCTGTACTAGTACACTTTGTGTGTACTGAACGGGACATTTGGGGTAATTAATTTTATATTGACTATATAAATTAATTCACACTCCAAGATTATTATGAATAGTTCTTATCCTCTTAATCCTGAAATAATTATTGATTTGTATATATTTAATATTCGTTATTTTGATTCATTAGATGGTGCGATCTTATATGGCTCTATATTCCCGGTGAGTTAGATAGCGGTATTATTTATATGGTAAATATTAATTATTGACAAAATTCACATCTCGATAGATCAGGATTAACGATATCCTCTTTAGGATGCTTATAAGTTTTGATTGGGCCAAACCCTGCAGGTGAATTTAATTATCCGGCGGTTAAATAAGTTAAGCGAAAGGGCTTAAGAAACATCAAGATACGAATTAAATTAAATTGACAATAATTAAATTTAATTGGTAGGTATCGAAAATCTTAACGTGGAGAGAAATGGTAAGCATTTAATAATAGGAGCTCAATGTAAGAAGGTTTTGAGATTATGGGTCAATCGCTGCGTCTTTTCATAATTGCAGAAATCGCTAGTAGATATCTGTATTTTACTAGAAGTCTTACTCATAATTACTCCTAAAGTCCCTATTGTAGCCCTATATATATGCGTAGGCTGAACCAATTTGATATCATCTCATATATTATTGATATATTATATTTTTTCTTTCAAGAAGAAAGATATCGGGGTTCTGCCGGTACGAGTTCTCGATAGTCTGTAGCCCACACTACGTTCGAGGATCGCATAAGGGAATATGATAGAAGATATGACTGGAGTTTCAACTCGGAATCAAATCGTAATTGACGAATAGATCGACAAAAGGTATTCATCTAAATTAACTTTGGTTGCACAGGTTTTATTTTGATCGTTCTTCGTAAAAAAAAATTTATCTGGAGCCCGTTTCGGCGTTTGTCCGTCTAGTTAATTTTTTTACTGAAAATTATTTACAAAAATAATGATCTTGGCAGTATTGCCTCCAACAGATCAGCAGTCCAATCCTCAAGTGATGATCCAATCCAAGTTGGGATTCCAATATCGATGTCAGAGGTCTGGCTCTCAGTACTCTAGCAGGGTTTCGACGTCAGGGATTGTACTCTCTCAATGCTTCGGCAGAGCTTCTCTCACTAAAATTTTATCCTAAAAATGTACCAGGGGGTACGGTATTTATAAAATTCTTCAACCAATGAAATCCTGACACGTTTTGAGACACGTTAAGCTATTTGGAGTTAGTGGTCACCAGTATGGATATGGCGGTCACCACAAAAAGTGTAATTTTTCAGAGGTTCTATTAGCGGTAGCCACAATGGAGTTGGCGACCCCAAGGTTTAGTCTGGCGGTCGCTGCTTCTGGCTAGGATTTTCAAGAGAATCTAATAGCAGGCGTCACAATGAACATGGCGACTCCTAGGTTCTAACATGGCGGTTCAATAATGATTTCACTCGTTTGAAGGTTTTGATCTTTGGGTTCAAATACCAAGCTTGGATCATTTCTTGAGGATCGTACTAAAGCACCATTTCAATTGTTTTCATCATCAGAATCACCTGGATCAACCTAAGATTTGACGGAATCAAATTGGGGTGTCTACAGTTGCCCCTCTTTGATATAACTTGCATTGCAATGCATGATGCAAGTTATATTAAAGATCCAGAGACAACATCTATTTGACCGAATCGTCAATCTTAGGCCACAAACATACAAGCATGCATATGATGTTAGTCGTACTCGAATTTTCATCGATCTGCCTACGTACCCCTTTGCTAGAGATCATACCAAAACGTAGTTCATTGGGTAATTACATAAATGCAAAATGCTAACATGATGCAGATATTGGTATGATCAAACAAATTCTTAAAGATCGAGTTAAGATCTAAAGGGAGCATAAACAAACAAGTTAAAGATCGAGTCATGATCTAAGAACTCGATTGGGGATAAAATAATTAAAAGTATTGAGTCAATCCTAGAAATTATATTAATCGAGAAAGCAACAATGAATTAATTAGGTCGAGTCAAGACCTAAAAACTCGGAACGAAGCATATGATAATTAAAAGCCGAGTTAAGGCTTAAAACTACTTTCACTGGGAGAGATAACCACAAATTAATAGGCCGAGTTAAGACCTGAAAATGAAAGCGCAGGATAAAAATAATTTAAAAAAAGTCGAGTCAAGACTTTTAAAATTAAATTTATTAGGAGAAAATCATGAATTAATAGGTCAAGTCAATACCAAAAAATTCGAAACGAGGCGCAAGATAAAAGTAATTAAAAATTCGAGTCAAGGGTTTAAAACTAAATTTATCGGAAAAACATACCACAAAACAAAAACACAAAACAAGATTATTTTTAAAAAATACCTCAAGATTTAAAACCATTTCAAGAAAAACACATACAAAATTTAAAAACTTACTAATGAAAACTAATATTTATTTAAGCAAAACCAAACAAAGCAAACACACACACACATACACACCACTCAAATCACAAAATACATAAAAGCAAATATAAAATACCCAAACAACCCCTTATCAAAGCCCCCAAAATTTAATGATGATACTCTAATAGGGATGCCAACTTTGGAGTCAGCGATTGCCTGGTCCGAACCCTAAGAACATGACATGACTGATATGTTAGCAATTGTCGAGACCAAACCCCTCTAACATGGTGGTTGCCATATGAAAACCCTTTCAACACAATGGTCGCCGTGTGACGTTTCACAAACCTAGAGGTCGCCAACATGCGACATGGTGACCGCCATAATGGGACGTGTATATGTTTTCTATAGGCGTGCGGGTGAAATCACTTCTCTCATTCTCACTCTCTCTAGCTCCCTTACTCTTTTAAATCCTCTCAAACTTCCTCCTTGCTCTGCGCAATCTTTTATACCTTTCCCTTGCTTTTCTTGACAATGGCAAGGCACAGACATCTCGATGACATTGCAGGAGCTATACGGGGTGCCTCCGCGGGTGAGAGCTCCACCATGGGGACTTTTGGAGGCACAACAACTAGCCTCCATGCTAGTGGGGTTACCACCACACAGCCCTCTGCTGTAATGGATGCACTTACTTTTGAGGTGGAGTATGCCTTTCACTATGCTGCTGAGGAGGCACAAGCAGCTACTGAGGCACAGCCAGCTGGAGATGATGCTATTGAGGCTAAGATGGCCGATTTTCTTGATCTGCATGCTAAAGAGGGTCATCCTGCGCCTTTCGACCCACACACCTATGCCCCAGCACCTCATCGCTTGGTTCTAGGCAGGATGAGGCACTATGATCCACCTACTGATGCTGTAGCTGCCGACGTTCTCCTCCGGAAGCCGGACCAGCACATCTCTCGCCAGTGTCCATCGGTAGGTTCCCTATCCTTTTCATTTAATACCAAAGCATGTTATACTTAACATAGATGTATGTCTAGGATCCCTTGTGATATGATTCATGCAATATTTGATACCTGTGATAACTGTATGCGATACTTGGGATCTGTTGAATGAACTGAACATATATAGCATGTGATCACATTTAAAAGAACAAACCTGAGCACTGGAATGAGAGACTAGCTTAGGTATTTGTGCAGAGGACACTACAAGAAAAAGCATCAACAGTGACGACAATATTCGTCGCTGTAAACCCAAAATTCATCGCCCAAAACCTTTTGCGACGATTTCAATTTCGTCGCTAACTTGTCACGAACCCTGGTATGGGAAGATCTACTGCGACGATTTTGTGTCGTCGCCGAAAGATCTACATTTACCGACGACAGAATCGTCGGTAATGACCTACCTTCGCCTACTAAGGCATTCGTTGCTAATGGTAATTATCCACGACAAGCTAGATTCGTCAGGAATGATGTCGCTTCGCCTACAAGGCCAGTCGTCGCTAATGGTAACAATCAATGACAAGGGGTTTACAAATAAAGGGGTGGTTTTTCATTTTTATTTTTTGTTAAAGTCACAAAAATAATGGAGATGACTTTTTATTTTTGTTTTTTGGGATAAAACATAAACATTGGTGGGAAGAATTTATTTATTTATTTATTTTTTTGGAAAAATATAAAAATTTTGTTTAGAAAAACATAGGGATGGTGTTATGAAAACTAAAGGTAATTTTTTCAAAAATCCTAAAAATTTAGGAAAATTATTTCAAAAATCTTAAAAATTAGGGAAAATTTTCAAAAATCCAAAAAATTAGGGAAATTTTTTTTTAAAATCTTAAAAATTAGGAGAAATTTTTTCAAAAATAATAAAATTTAGAGAAATTTTTTTTAAAAATCCTAAAACTTAGGGAAAATTTTCCAAAAATCCTAACAATAAGGGGAAATTTTTTTGTTTATTTATTTATTTGTTTTTGGGAAAAATCTAAAGAGGGCATTATTATAAATTTAAAGGGGGAATTTAGGAGATAGATTTGCCTGATACACCAGGACTTAGGATTCCTAATCTTCTACTAGAGCGTGCAAAAATTAAAGAATCGTCACTCACACACGAATCTAGGGTTGAAAGGATTTGGTTGGCGCGCCTGGGCTTAAGGCTCCTAGTCTTCTATTGGAACGTGAAAAAATTAAAGAAACGTCACTCACACATGAACCTAAAGTTGAAAGAATTTTCCTGGCACACAAGGGCTTGGGGTGCCTAGTCTTATAGGGCTTGAGAGATTTGCCGGGTGCACTACGGCTTAGGGTTTCTGGTCTTCTACTATGGCATGTAAGATTTGTCTAGTGCATCGGGGCTTAGGGTGTCTAGTCTTCTAGGGTTTGAGAGATTTGCCTGGCACACCAGGGATTAGGGTTCCTAGTCTTCTACTAGGATGTGCAAGATTTGTCTGGCGCGCCAAGGCTTGGGGTGCCTAGTCTTCTAAGGCTTGAGAGATATGCCTGGCGCACCAGGGCTTAGGGTTCCTAGTCTTTTACTAGGACGTGCAAGATTTGTCTGACGCACCAGGGTATAGGGTGCCTAGTCTTCTAGGGCTTGAGTGATTTACCTGGCGCACCAGGGCTTAGAGTTTTTTGTCTTCTACCAAGACATGCAAGATTTGCCTGGCGTACTAGGGCTCAGGGTACATAGTCTTCTAAGGCTTGAGAGAACCGAAGGGTCGTCGCACACACACGAACCTACGATTTTTGTTGCTTTCCATTACTGTTTGCATCCCATTGATTACTCTTATATATTTTTCTTATCTTCTTCTTTTCAGGCTGGCCATTACGTCTAGGGATTTGGTAGCTCTGCCTCGGGCGAGGTGTTGGAGTTGTATGATACCCTCTCTGCTCCTAGCTAAGCTCTTGTTGATGCTTCCGGCTTTATTGGTTTATACCCTTATTGGGTAAGACGAGCAATGACCAGATTTAGCTCACAGCCCTGGTTGAGCGGTGGTAGGATACCACCAACACCTTTTACTTCACCATGTTCGAGGCCACCCTAATACCTCTAGACTTTTCGTTGATCATCGGCATCAGAGTCGGCGGTGCTCCCATCCCATTTGTTCCTACCATCGCTCGATCCACTAATGCATTGATGTATCTGCTCGAAGCTGTTCTAGTCTAGATGGATAGAGATCGGGTCAAGTACACCTGGTTCTTTGATCGATTCCACCATTTCCACTGCTCTGAGCCCCGCCATTACGAGTGGGTCGCTCATGGATTTTTTCTCTACATGTTTGGTACCTCCTTATTCTCAAACAAGGAGAATTCCGTTCATTTACACTATCTTGGTGCCCTTACTCGCTTCGACCGCGTTGCCACCTATGACTAGGGAGGAGCTGCTCTCGCCACGCTCTACGGCTTCATGAGTGCCTTCAGCCGGTTCCCCCAAGAGCTCAGCATCAGGGGATATTAGAGGGTCTTTGAGGTATGCTTTAGTTTCTACACATCATTCATCCATTTCTATTATCTGTTATCCATTATCTGCTTATTGACATATTTTCTTTATAGCTTTGGACCTACGAGTTCCTCAAGCTTTACATCCCAGCGAACTCTGCAGACCTTCTAGTCATTTCCTGCGTAGCTCAGTGGTCCCGAAGCCTAAAGGGAAAGAAAGCTGAGGGAAGGATATTAATAGGTTTTGGGCATCTCTTGACTGGCTGACCCCAGACCAGGTATCATTATTCACTGCTTGCAATACTGTACAGTGCTCTTTGTATCATACTGTTCATCGTTCACTCTGCACTGCACTGTTTATTGAACACTGAACTGATTACTGTACACTGCATTATTCATTGCACTATACTGTACTGCTCACGACTCGCGGATCACTGCACTATTCACAGAACCCTATTCTGCACACTAATTACTGCACTGTACTACTCATTGTGTTGTTTATTGATCCTTGTTCTGTACCATTCACTGCTTACTATTCTCTTGTTCTCTGTATTGTTTACTGAATTTCTGTAAGTGCATTGGGATGTCTTAAGGGGCATAGAGGACCGGGCTAGTGTGGACCTGATGCGCAGCCGAGATATTATTTCGATGCAGATTTTGCTGGAGGAACCCATTAGTCGAGAGTACTACCTAGGAGAAAAGGTGGTCCGCCAGTCACTTGGCCTCGACTACTTCAGGATTCTAGTGGTCCCTCCATCCCGTATGTGCCGGACGGACCTCCTAAGCCGTGTGGACATGCTCCTGGAGATGAAAAGGATTCACACCACGGAGCTGTTGGCCTAACAAGGTTCCAACAATCATTTTGATGATAACAAACCTAAGTATCTAATTGTACAAATTGAGATCATTTATAAAAAATATATGTTTAGCATAATTAAAGATACAAAGTCAAAGCCATAAAGCAAAGTCAAATCAAATATGTTGGCAACAAGTTTTTGCAACATTGCAAAAGACGAAAGATTGAAGATTAAGTTTAGATTCTAAAATTGGATCCATGTAAGTTTACAAATCTCATGATCATATCTTTTGAAGCTCATAGGAAACAAAAAATTAGACTATAGGACTCATGTATATCATTTTTTCAAAATAATAAAATGTTTTTGTAGCAACCAAAGTTGTTTTAAATTAAGGAACATTTTATCAAAAGTCATTTGAAATGTTTTGTGAAGTAACCAAACTTGAGTTTAATTTGAAAAATATTTCAACAAATTTATCTTGTGACTTAAAGATAACAAAATTCATGAAAACCTTGTTTTCGTTCATCTTCGGATATATCAGTCAACTAAAAGAGATGAAAACTGAACCAATAAGGTTCAGTTGACTAGATCTCTAGGATCAATCGATTGGAAACCTACTGGAAAAATAATTTTCTGAACCTTCAAGGTTCAGTCGACTGAGACAATAAAGTCAACCGACTGAATGGAACACTTTTGGGTTCAGGCGACTAAAATTTAGCCCTCAGACGACTGAGAAGCTACTAGAATTTTGGGATTGCTTTAAATTGGCACCTTAGTCGACTGACCAAGCCACCTCAGTCGACTGAATTATCCTGAAAGTCAAATATGACTTTATAACGGCTAGTTTGACCTGAAATGATAAACTATCTTTTTACCCTCGACAGCTAGCTCGAATTTTTGGCTATAAAAAGGCCCCATTATTAGAACTTAAATATACTAAGAAGTTATCTAACATCATACTCTCTCATTACTCACTCTCGTGCATTCAAATCTCTTACATTTGTTCATATTTGAGAGAAATACTTAGAAAATCTCCTTGAGCTTCATTTGATATACTTCTTGAGAGTGAATTAGTGTGCTATAGTGTTGTATTCACTTGCTCATTGAAGGAGCCCACCCTTGTATGTATTCTTCGTGAAATTATTATTGAGGCTTGGTCATAGTCTTATTCAAGTGAGGAAATTTTACTTGGGTTTAAGAGCTCGTACGCTCTTGGTGTAAAGGCTTCTCTGCTTTGTGAAGGAGAGATGTATCTTTGTCTATAAAGAGGGACTAGTAAAAATTTTCAAGCGTGTTGGTAGAGGCAAGGACGTAGGCCGGCGCGCTGAACCTTGTAAAAATCTCGATTTCATTCTCTCTAACCTTCAAACTCTTTATATTTACGTTTGATTGAATATTTTCTTATCCAAATAAGATCAAGAGAAAATATATTGACTGTTTTAAATTGAATATCTTGAAAGAAAATTTTAAATATCCAATTCACCCCTCTTTGAATCACATTACCACTCACAGGAGCTGTTGGTGCCAGAGGAAGATTACACAGCCTGGGCTCAGGCACACTTATCGGGATCACTTGACCCAGGTTCAACTGTTCCTGGTGACAGGAAGAGGAGACGGGCATCAGAGGCTGCTGATACCGGTGCTGGAGTTGGTGTTGCTGTTAGAGGGGTTATTGGTGCCGGAGCTGCTGCTGCTGCTATTGGAGGACCTATCGGAGCAGAAGTAGAAGCAATTGAGGTACCCTGGACTATATCGATCCTTATTATCAGGTATCCCTTTGGCATCCCTATCCTAGTTCCTCTAGCCTCAGAGTACCGACTAGTGCTTGCTCAGGTTTGATTTTCTTTTCACTATTTCCTTTTGTCTTTCCTCTATTCAGATTGCTTAGTTCTATATTCCTTTTGGCAGACAGATCAGGCTTGACTAGACTACCTCATGCTGGTGGTGAGTGGAATGCAAACTTTGATTTGCCAGCAGGATGTTGCTTTGCATGCAGCTATGATTCCCTTTGTCTCTCAGCCAGTGAGTATCTTTTTCTTTGACCTCTTTGTTCTGTTCTGTACTCTATTCTTATTTTTTATATCTTTTTACAGCCATCGACACAGTACCGCCGCAGGTTCCTGTTCAGCCTCCTGCTTTTGTTCTGGCTCTAGCTCGAGGTCATAGGTCCCGTGCCTTTTCTTCTAGAGCCCATTCCAGAGGGTCTGTCTCTTTTTCCAGAAGTCGCTCCAGAGTTGTATCCTCTTCTTTAGATGGCGAAGATGACAATGACGACTTTGAGTGACTGTTTGAGGATATCAGTTCTGGCGATGCTAGGCCTTCTTCCTACTGGGTTCGCTCGAGGAGATAGTGAGAGAGTTCCCCCCCTCAGATACATTTAGTTTTTATGGGTGTGCATGCCCTAGTTTCACATACATTTTTATACACTTATTCTTGTATTTTTAGTTTTTTATGGGCTTGCGTGCCCCAGTTTCACCGGTTATTAGGCCTGGGTGCCCCAATTTCACACTTTGATATATTCTGTTACATTTGGACCTTCGTGCCATTTTCTTGCTTTATATACAGCTAATTGCATGACTTTCCCTTATTTACTATTTAAATTGTTTTGGATGCATAATACAAGTCTCAAACTTACACGAGTACATAAACTGACGTGTCCGCCACTTTTAAACATGACGGTTGCTACATTCCATAGTAGCGGTTGCCACATACTCCAAGTGCCATATGGCGGTCGCTTGGTCAACAAGGTGACATCACTATATTATGTACTTTTATGTTGGCGATCCCACACTCCAAGGTGGCGGTCGCCACAATTCTTGTACCTCTTTTAAAGTTTTGACGCCTTGCCTTCCCTAGCCTTATAAATACAGCCTTTAGGGTCCCCATTTCCTATCACACTCATCCAGATGCCTTCTTTCCATGGTCCACTTTCACCATGGATTGAGGAGTTCTCCCACATCGAACGCCTAAACTTTGCCTCATTTGGCATTAACTCCCTATTTTCCCTAATAGCTGTTAGGATTGATGTACCATTATTGAAAGCTGCTACTCAGTTATGGGACCCTCAAACCCATGTTTTCTATTTTGGTTTTGAGGAGTTATGTCCCATTATAGAGGAGTTTGTTGCTATTTTAGACTTGACCCCGCGGAGTTCCGTTGTTGTTCCCACTTCCTTCCTTTTGACTCGGCAACAGATAATACAATTCTGTGGCCTGTCCATGATGGAGGCTTCTCTCTTGACATCTGACAAATGCCTTGACATTCCATGGATCATTGAGAGGTTTCGTTCTACTGGCGACCTTAGTGACCTCGACTTGCAGCTACAGTGCCACTATTCCCCCTGTTTCTGTGTCCTTGCCTAATGTTTTCTCGTCCCTTCTGATGGGCGAGTTAGCTGCGCACTGGTTAACATTGTGAGTTAGATGTGGTTGGGGTAAGGCTTTATCCCGCTGGTCTTAGTCGAGACACTGTTGGACCTGGATGATGTTCACCGTGGTGAGAACACTACTTTTGCTAGCAATCCCTTGCTGCTTCAGGTAAACTCAAAACCTTTCTTTTCCAACCCCTTCTTGATATGCTACAAAGCTTTCCCCTTTACTAATTTTCCTTCTTGATCTTTATTGCAAATCTGGTTGATGGATAAGGTGAACCTTGTGTGGAAACCACCTACTGATAGGCACAGTGCTGCAACTTTCATTTACCACCCCCTATTATATGATATGCAGTACTGAGGTAGCTTGGCGTTAGTATCTCTCCTCTTTGACAGGTTCAGACATCACTTGCCAGTGTTCCTAGTGACAGATCCCTACCATGACCTTGACTACTATGAATTACCCCGGTGTTTTGCTGATCGACTTACGACTGTTCACCTTCTACTATCCTCATCAGATCATGCAAAAGTTTGGTCGGAGTCAGATTATCTTTTACAGTGTCCGAGGTCATTTATTTTTATCTTTACTACGGGCCCCATTTCTAGCATTATATCAGGATGCTTGGCTGTCTCGCTCACGGATGGAGATGCAAGAGTTGCAGTGCCCAAGATTTTTGATGAGTATAGAACATGGCTGATGCAGGATAAGGAGAAGAGAGATAAAAAAGAGGGAAAACAGGCAACAAAGAGGAGAAAATTTTGAGACATCCTACTTTCTTTTAAAGATTTCATAACTTTTCTTTTTATTTTTTTGTAAAGTTTGGGACTCGCACGCCCTCCCTTTCATTTTCAATACCTTATAACCCAGTTTAAGTAATGAAAATCCCACTTTATGTTAAAGAAGGTTCAAAATTATTCAAAATTTTTGATTTTTCAAATTAAATAACTTTATTATCAAAATCTAAAATAAGTTTTCATTGGTCTTACTCATATTCATAGATGGTTAAAAAAATAAAGAATGTAACCAGACTTCTTAAAAAAAGTTGCCTGCGTATTCCAAGAAAGTGAAATCAGGTATTAACGTAGTTCAGGCTCGATTTACTCTCAGGTATTGATATTCTCATTTTATGATGCCCTAATTTTTTTCAAGGTTGCCATTTCAAATTTTTGGCCTTGCGGGCTGCTCTAACTGTTACCTGAGCCGCCTTTTTAATTTTTAACATAGTGAGTTTTTATTTTATCATTTTTTTTTCTGTCAAGGGAATACTTTTTGAACTGGTCAAGATTGACTGGAGTGAAGAACACATTGCCATCTAAATTCATGACGATAACTGCACCATTAGGTTAACATTAACATGATGAATTTTTAATAAAAGAAACAAGAAAGCTTACTAACGAAGAAAATTTAAAATAAAAGTTTTATGATAAAGAGAATTTAAAATTTTTAATCAAAAGAAAGTGAAAACAAAATGATGATTTATAAAGAAAAATTAAATCTAAAAGGTTCTAAAAGAGAAATAAAATAACTAAGAATTAAGGAATTAAAATTGGTATTATTTGAGAACATTATTTGTCAAGTAAATTAACATGTCTAAACTAATTATTAAGAGATTAAACGAGCATAAGAAAAAAAAAAAGTAAGTACTATGAAAGTAAAATAAAGCTAATCATTAAAAGAAAAAAAAGGACAAAAGAAAAAGAAAATAAAGCTAACAATAAAAGAAAGAAAAAAAATGAAACATTACAAGAAAAATAAATCTAGTAATAAAAAGACAAGAAAACAAAATGCTAGAATTAGAAACTACACTATTGTTAAAACAAAAGAAAAAAAAAGAAAATAAATGTAGTAAAAGAACATTAAACTAATATTAAAAAAAATAAAAGAAGCTAACTACAACTATTTAATTAAAAGATATGAATGTAATATTGACAATTATATTCATATAATGTAAGTGTTTTGATTATGACAATTAACAATATTAATAAGTTGTAATTGCCAAAGATGTTAGCACTAATTGATGAAGTAAGAAAAAGTATCAACGTACTAAATGTGAATGTGTAACATGGGTATGCAATTAATCTAAACAAATAACATAAAATTGAATGAATTAACTAGTTTAATCTAAGCATATTACTTATAAGCTAAATGGAATCTAGTGATTAAAGCAACTACATAAGTAATGTAAAAAAAAGTATGTAGATGAAACAATTAAAGTAACTCAGTCACTCCAAAGAGGAAGGAAATGGAGCTAGAAAGATCGGGGATCCAAACAAAGTACCTGGATCGCTAAAGAATCCTCGAGTCGGGAAGTGGTGATGGGCAATTCGGTCCTCGAGCGATGATCTAAGCTAGGGTTTCAGAACTTTGGTATCAAGAATTTGGCTCTCGGTACTTCGACAAGATTTCGGCGTCAGGGCTCGAAATTGTTCGGCGACTCAGCAGAGCTTCTCTCTCTAAAATTTTGTCATGAAAACGTACGCTGGGGTACGGTATTTATAAAATTCTTCAACCAATGAGATGCTGAGACGTTTGGGATATATCAGGCCATTTGAAGTTAGCGGTCGCCAGGTTAGGAGTTGGCGGTTACCACATTTGAAAAGGTTCCAAAAGCTTCTATTGGCTGTCGTCACAATGCAAGTTAGCGGTCTCCACTTTGGGTTAGGGTTTCTAGGAAGTTCTATTGGCGGTCGCCACAATGGAGTTAGCGGTCGCCATAATGAATGGAACTTTCCAAGAGGTTCTATTGGCGATCGCCATATTGAAATTGGTGGATCAAAAAGATTTCATTGGTTTGAAGGCTTTGATGATTGGGTTCAAATACCGAGCTTTGGATCATTTTATGAGGATCATATTAAGGCATTATTCCAACTGTTTTCATCATTGGATTCACCTAAGATTGGGCGGGGTAAAATTGGGATGTCTACAGTTGTCCCTCTTTGACATAACTTGCATAGCAACGCGTAATGAATGTTATATCAAATATCCAGAGACAACAGCCATTTGACTGAGCCGTCAATCTTTGGCCACAAACACATAAGCATGCATATGATATAAGTCGTATTCGAATTTCCATCGAGTTGCCTACGTACCCCTTTGTTAGGGATTGGACTAAAACGTAGTTCCTGGGACAAATGGACGGATACAATATGCTAAACATAATGCGAATGCTAATATAATGTAGACACTGGTATGAGCGAACAACTCTAAAGATCGTGTCAAGATCTCAAGAGAACACAAACAAGTCAAAGATTGAGTTAAGATCTAAGAACTCGGTTGGGAATAAGATAATCAAGAGGATCGAGTCATGATCTAAAAATTACCTTAACCAAGAAGGCAATAATGAACTAATCGGTCAAGTCAAGACCTTACAATTCGGAACGATAACGGGATAAGGATAACTGAAAAAGTCTGGTCAAGACTTTGAAACCATCCTTATTTGGAGAGAAGCACGATTTAATAGGTCGAGCCATGACCTAAAAATTCAGAACGAAACACGGGATAAAAATAATTAAAAGCTAAGTCATGGCTTAAAATTAAATTCATTAGAAGGAGAGATCATGAATTAATAGGTCGAGTCATGACCGAAAAATTCGAGATGAAACACGGGATAAAAATAATTAAAAACCAAGTCACGGCTTAAAATTAAATTAATCAGAAGGAGAGACCACGAATTAATAGGACGAATCAAGACCTAAAAACTCAAAATGAAACACGAGATAAAAATAATTAAAAGTCAAGTCATGGCTTAAAATTAAATTTATCGGAAAGGATAACAACGAATTAATAGGTCGAGTCAATACTTAAAAATTCGAGACAAAGCACAAGATAAAAATAATTAAAAGCTGAGTCACGGTTTAAAATTAAATTCAACGGAAGGAGAGACCACGAATTAATAGGTTGAGTCAAGACCTGAGAATTCGGGACAAAACACAGAATAAAAATAATTAAAAATCAAGTCACAGCTTAAAATTAAATTTATCGGGAGGAGAAACCACGAATTAATAGGTCGAATCAAGACCTAAAAATTTAGGACGAAGACATGGGATAAAAATAATTAAAAGTAATGTCATGGCTTAAAATTAAATTTATCAGAGAGAAAACCTCAAAAAGATAAGGATTAAAGCAAAAATGTACAAATTACTTGTGCAAAACACACAAAATCATTTTTTTTAAAAATACGCAAATTTAAAATTATTTCTAAACACACAAGATTTTCTTAAAATATTTTTAAAAAAACACCCAAAATTATTTTTAGAAAAACACACACACAAAACAAAATAGAAAGGGTTTAAAATTTATTTTTAAGGAAAATTATTTATATATATATATATATATATTTTTTAAATTATTTTTGCTGATATTTTTGGGAATGCACGCAAAATACGAAGTCAATATAAAAAAAGAAAATAATCACCTACAACAAACACAAATAAAACAAACTAAAATAAACACAGACGACAAAAACCCCAAAACTGCCCTTCCAAAAAAACCCTAAAGCCACTGATGTGGCTGCCGACAACCTGGCGGCCGCCTAGACCAAATTCGTCTGACATGGCAGTCGCCATGTGTCGTTTCAAAAATGTGGCGGTCGCTCAGTTTGGAGGTGGCTACTGCCAACACCAGGCGTGCATATGTTCCTCCAGGTAGCGCGCTTTGGTTCATTCTTCACGTACTTACTCTCTCTCTAGCTCCCTTTGCTCCCAATCCTCTCTCAAAATCCTTTGTGCCTTCCTCTCGTTTTTTAGCTTTTATACTATTTCCCTTTGCTTTTCTTGTCATGGCGGGTCACGGACACCTTAAGGATATCGCAGGAGCGATCCGAGGCTCCTCCACGAGTGAGAGCTTCGTCATGGGGACTCTCAGGGGCACGACCTCTAACCTTCTCGTCAGCGGGGTTACCCCTGTGCAACCCTCTCTGCGATGGACGCGCTTGTGCTTGAGGCAGAGTGTGCCTCCCGCCGTGTCGCTGAGGAGGAGGCATGAACAGCTACCGAGGCACAAGTAGCTGCATGCGCTGCTACTAAGGTCGAGGTGGCCGATTTCCTTGATCTTGATGCTAGGGAGGGCCCACAGTGCCTTTCGATCCTCACACATACCCCCATCGCCTGGTTTCGAGGGGGATGCGGTGTTGCCGGCCACCTACTGACTCCATTGCTGCTGATATTCTTATTCGGGAGCCTGATCAGCACATGTCTCGCCAGCGTCTATCGGTAAGTTCCCTATCTTTACTGTTTCGATATCAAAGCATGTTTATATGATAAATCTCAAACATAGACGCATGCCTAGGATCCCTCATGTGATATGATATGATGTGATGATGATGATGATGTTGATGATGATTGCTATGTAAATGTTTGGGATCTGTACTACAAATCTTAGCTTAGGTACCTGTGTAATTGAGTTTAAAACAGTAGGGATACTAAGAATTAGGGTTTCAGATTCAAACAATAAAAAGGATAATTATTTTAACAAAAATCCCAAAAATAAAGGGCTTGAATTTTTTATTTTTTATCTTTGGGGCTAAATATAAAAATCTTAAAGGGTTGATTTTTTTTGTTTTTGTTTTTGTTTTTAGGGCTAAACATGAAAAACTAAGGGGAAAATTTTTGTTTTTGTTTTTGTGGCATGAAAACTATTGGGAAGAAAATTTTCAAAAATTTTAAAAATTAAGAAAATTTTTTCTTGTCAAAAATCCTAAAATATATGGCAAATTTTCAAAAATTACAAACACTAGAAAATTAAGGGGCATTTTTAAAAAAATTTTAAAAATTAATAATTTTTTTAGAAAATCCTTGAAATTAAGAAAATTTTTAGAAAATCTTAAAACATTAAGAAAAAATGGGCAAAACACAAAATATCAAAGGGAAGAGATTCTCTCTCTCTCTCTCTCTCTATATATGTATATATATTCTTTTTTATTTTTAAGAAGAATAATTAACACAAAATGATAGAGATTTGCCTAGCGCACCAGGGCTTAGGGTTCTTAGTTTTCTACTAGGACGTGCAAAAACCAAAAGATTATCACTCACTGCCCCTAGGGTTAGGAAGATTTGCTCGACGCACCAGGGTTTAGGGTTCCTAGCCTTCTACTCGGACGTGCAAGATTTGTCTGGCGCACCAGGACTTAGGGGCTTAGGGTTCCTAGTCTTTTATTAGGACGTGCAAGATTTGCCTGGCGCACTAGGGCTTGGGGTTCCTAGTCTTCTATTAGGACGTACTGGGTTTACCTGGCGCACCAGGGCTTGAGAGATTTACCTGGCACACCAGGGTTTAGGGTGTCTAATCTTTAGGGCTTGACAGATTTTCCTGGCTCACCAGGGCTTGGGACGCCTAATCTTCAGGGCTTGAAATATTTTTCTGGTGCACCAGGGCCTAGGGTGCCTAGTCTTCTAGGGCTTGAGAGATTTTTCTGGCGCACCAGGGCTTAGGGTGCCTAGTCTTCTAGGGCTTGAGAGATTTTCCTGGCTCACCAGAGCTTGGGGTGCCTAATCGTTAGGGCTTTGAAGGAACCGAAGGGTCGTTACACACACACGAACCTAGGGTTTTTTGATTTCAGCTATTTTCTACATATCTCTTGCTTGGTCTGCTCTTTATATTTTTTCTGCTTGTCTTCTTCTTTTTAGGTTGGTCATTACATCAGGGGCTTCGGTGGCTCTGCCTTTGGAGAGGTGTTGAAGTGGTATGATGCCTTCCCTGCTGCTAGCCGGGCTATTATCGATGCCTCTGGCTTTGCTCGGCTCATACCCTTTACTCCACCACCTTCGAGGCTCTGGTCTGGCTGACAGCTCTGGCTGAGCGGTGGTGGGATACCACCAACACCTTTTACTCCACCACCTTCAAGGCTACTCTGATGCCATTTAACTTCTCACTAATCACCGGTATTCGGGTCAGAGGAGCTCTCATCCCGTTTGACCTGTCCGTCTCCCGCTCTAGCGATGCATTGATGTATCTTCTCAGAGCTATACCAGCATAGATGGATAGAGACCATGTCAGATATACATGGTTCTTCGAGTGCTTCAAACACTTCCACTGCTTCAAGCTTTGCCACTTCGAGTGGGTCGATCGGGGCTTTATGATGTATATGTTCGATACCTTCTTGTTCTCGAATAAGGAGAACACCATTCATTTACATTACTTAGGCGCCTTGGCTCGTCTTGACCAGGTTGCTTCATATAACTGGGGAGCAGCTGCTCTCGCCACTCTTTACAACTTCATGCGGACTCTGACCCAGTTCCCTCAAGAGCTCAGCATACAGGGTACTGGAGGGTCTAGGAGGTATGATTTCATTTCTACACTTTTTCATTCATTCTTGTTCTCTCTTATACATTATCTGCTTGCTGGCATCTTTCCTTTACAGCTGTGGACTTATGAGTTCCTTGGGCTTCACGTCCCGATAAACTCCTCGACAAACCTTCTAGTTATTCCCTGAGCGGCCCAGTAGTCCTGAGGCCTAAAGGGGAAGAAGGCTAGGGGGAAGGACATCGACCGATTCTGGGTATCACTAGACTGGTTGACCCCCGGCCAGGTATCACTTTTGCTTATCTATGTATCATAATGTTCATTGTACTGTCCATTGCACTATACTGCACTGTACTTGTTCACACGGATCACTGCATACTGATTATCATACTGTACTAAATTCACTACTCACTGTTCATTGCATTGCAATGTACTTTGAACTGCTGTAGGTCCACTGGAATGTCTGGCGGGGAGTGGAGGATCGGGTCGACACATATCTGATGCGCAGCCGGGACCTCACCTCGAGGCGGACCCTACTGGAGAGTCCATTTGGTCGGGAGTACTATCTCAGGGAGCGAGTGGTCCACTAGTTGCTCGGCCTTGACCACTTAAGGATACCAGTGGTCCTTCTAGTTCGCATGCACTGGACCGATCTCCTAGGCCGCGTCGACCTGCTCTTGGGGATGGTGGGGACCCACGCTTCGGAGCTACTGGAGCCAAAGGGACACAGCCTGGGCCCGGGCACATCTACTGAGACCACTAGGACCCAGCCCGACTGCCCCTGGTGGCAAGTGGAGAGGACGGGCACCGGAGGCTGCTGATGTCGGTGCTGCTGTTGATGATGAGGATGTTGCTGGAGGGATGAGGGGCCCATAGATTTCATGCGATGTGCAGACCGTGGCATATGGCTTCCCTTTTCCTCTGTCGGTTCCTGTTCCGCCAGTACCGGAGTTCAAGGCTGACATCGGTTAGTTTTCCATTCACCTTTCCTTCAGTTACTTACCCTTTTATACTTGTCTAGTTTTCTTGAACTATTCTCTTTTATTCTTCGCAGATTGACCAGGCTTGGCTAGATCGCACGATGCAGATGGTTACCAACCTAAGGGCATTGATCCGACAAAAGGATGCCACTATGCGAGCAGCTCGCATCACTTTCACACCAGTAGCCATAGTGAGTATCTTATATATTCTTTTAATTTTTTTGTACTTTCTTTCATTATTTTGTTCTAATTCTTACTCCTCTTTTGATAGCCCCCAGTACCACCTGTCGTCATTATACAGCCATAGGCTCCTGTTCCCTCTCCTGCTCTAGTCCTAGCCCCAGCTCGAGGTCATGGATCCCATGCTACTTCCTCTAGAGCTCGCTCCAGAGGATCTATTTCTTTTGCCAGGAGTCGCTCTAGAGCCATATCTTCCTCCTTCAGCAGTGATGGTGATGATAGCGACGATGTCGAGAGGCTCATCGAGGACGTCAACTCGAACGAGGCCGGTCCTTTCTCCTCTAGGTCCGCTCGAGGCACCATTGAGAGAGAGAGCATCCCCCCAGTCACATTTATTACTTATTATGATATATTTGGTTTTCATGGGCCTACGTGCCCCAGCTCAATACATTTATGGGTCTGTGTGCCCCTGTTTACTAGTTATTGGGTCTGGGTGTCCCAGTTTATATTTTGATACATTATGCTACTTTCTAATACATTTTTGGGCCTTCATGCCATTTATTGCTTTATGTTCATCTCCTGTATGATTTTTTTTTTATTTGCTACTCAAACTGTCTTGCATGTATGATACACATGTCAAAACTTACACAGAATGCAGAAACCACAAACTGATACATGCCCGCCACCTCTTAACATAGCAGTCGCCATAATCCAACATGGCGGTTGCCACATCTAACCTGGCGATCACCTGGTCAAAGGGATGATGTCACTGTACGGTGTCCTTTCAAGTTGGCGGTCACCCACTCAAAGGTGGCGGCTACCATTTTTATTGTACTTTTTGCTATTTTTTTTATTTCCATTCTTTTCATGCTTTATAAATACAGCCCTAGAGGCCCCATTTTCTGTCACTTCTCATCCCAAAATGGCTAGTCCCTTTTCTGCATGGGTTGAAGCATTCTCCCTTATTGAACGTTTGAACTTTGCCTCTTTCAGCATCAACTCCTTATTTTCTTAAATGGCCATAAAGATTAATGGACCATTATTGAAAGCTACTCCTCAACTATGGGATCCGCAGTACCACGTCTTTCGGTTTGGCCTTGAAGTACAATGCCCCACTGTGGAGGAATTTGCTGTTATCTGGAACCTGGCTCCATGAAGCTTCGTTGTTATTCCGACTTTCTTCCTTTCGGCTCGACAGTAGGTGATGCAACTCTGTGGCCTGTCTAGGATGGAAGCTTCTCTTCTGACATTGGGTGATTGCCTTGACATTCCATGGCTCATTGAGAGGTTCCATCCTACTGGCGACCTTAGCGAACTCGACTTTCAGCTGCAGCATCGTTATGCCCTTTGTTTCTATCTTCTTGCCTAGTATCTTCTCATCCCCTCTGACGGGCGAGTTAGTTGCACATTGGTTGACATCGCGGGTTATGTGTTGATGGGGAAGGACTTTGTACCACTTGTCTTAGCCGAGACACTGCTGGGCCTAGATGCTTTTCATCGTCATGAGACCATTACTTTTGTCGGCAGCCCCTTGCTTTTTTAGGTAAGCTCAAACCTTTCTCTTTATTAGAAATTTGTCATACTGTAAGGCTTTCCTCTTACTAATCTAACTTTTTCTACATATCTAGCTGATGGAGAAGGTAAATCTTGTGCAAAAATCACCTACTGATAAGCATAGTACTGCAGCTGTTATTTACCGCCCTTACTATCAGATATGCAGCACCGAGGTAGCCTGGCAACATTACCTCTCATCTCTGACTGGCCCAAATATCACTTGGCAGTGCCCCTGGTGATGGATCCCTGCCATGACTCTAACTACCATGGATCACCCTGGTGTTTTGCTGATTGGGATGTGTCAGACTACTTTCTATTATCTTCATCGGATCATGCGGCAGTTTAGTCATAGTCAGGTTATCTTTCACAATATCCGAGACCGTTTATTTTCATTTATGCTACGGGCTCCATTTCTAACAATATATCAGGATGCTTGGTTGTCTCGTTCACGGATGGAGATGCGGGAGCTGTAGTGTCCTGAGCTTTCTGATGAGTATAGAACATGGCTGATGCAGGATAGGGAGAAGAAAGACAAAGAAGAAGGGAAATAGGCAGCAAAAAGGAGAAAGATTTGAGGCCTCTTACTTTATTTTAAAGATTTCATAGCTTTCTTTTTATTTTGTTTGTAGAGTTTGGGACTTGCGCCCCATCCCATTTATTTTCAAAACCTTATAACCTGAAGCTAAAGTAATGAAAATCCCACTTTATGTTTTAGAAGGTTCAAAATTATACAAAGTATTTCAATTTTTACAATTAAATGACTTTATTATCAAAATCTAGAGATAAAATTGCATTGATTTTACTTAGATTCAAAGATAGTTAAAAACAAAGAATATGGTCGGACTTCTTAAAAAAAGCTACCTACGTATCCCAAAAAATAGAATCAGGCCTCAACGTAGTTCGGGCTCGGTTTACACTCGGGTATTGACACTCTCCTTTTACGGTGCCCTAACTTTTGCTAAGGTCACCCTTTCGAATTTTTGGCCTTACGGGCTGCTCTAACTTTTGCCTAAGTCGTTTTTTCAGTTTTCAATTTAGTGAGCTTTCATTTTATCATTATTTTTACCTCAAGAATTATAATTTTTTAGTTAATCGAGGTTTACTGGAGTGGAGAACACATTCCCATCCAAATCTATAATGATGAATACACCACCGGTTATGATGGTTTTGATTAAAAACGGTCTGGACTAGTTTGGCTTGAACTTACCTCTTAGGTAAAAAATGGGAGCTCTGATTTCTTTAAGAACCAAATCTCTTTCCCTAAGATCCTGGGTCATAACCTTCTTGTTGAATGCTCGAGCTATCCTCCTTTGGTACTTTTGTATATGAAACAGAGCCTGCAGCCTTCTTTCATCAAACAAGAGCAACTCTTCCGTTCGGTTCCTCTGCTATTCTGCTTCTGAAATACTGCCCTCGGCCATTACTCTTAGTGAAGGGATTTCCATCTCAATGGGTAACACGGCTTCCATTCTGTACACTAAAGAGTATGTCGTAGTTCCTATTGAAGTTCTAATCGACGTTTTATATCTCTAAAGTGCAAATGGTAGATGCTATGGCCAATTCTTATGTGAGTTGATCGTCTTGTGCAGAATCTTCTTGATGTTTTTGTTTGCTACCTCGACTGCCCCATTGGTCTGTGACCGATATGGTAATGACATATGGGCCACTATCCAGTATTCTTCGAAGAGATCCAAGACCACTTCTTAGAAATACGGGCCATTATATGAGATAACCTCATGGGGGACCCCGTACTGGCAAATGATGTTTTGCTTGATGAACTTAGCAATATGAGAGACTTTCAATACTAAGTAAGAAGCTGCTTCCACCCACTTGATAAAGTAGTCAATGGCCACTAAAATGAATTCGTTCCCATTTGACGCCTTTGGTGTTACTCTGCCGGTTATATCAATGCCCCTATACTGAGAATGGCCATGGTGACGGCTGGTTATACAGTTGAGATAGGGGAACGTGCATAAGATTTGTGTGAATCTAACATTTATGACACTTCCGCACAAACTGTATACAATCTGTCTCCATTGTCATCCAAAAGTATCCTTGTCGTAGGATTTTCTTGGCTAACATGTTTCCACTCATGTGTGGCCCACAGACTCCTGCGTGTATCTCTTTCATTAACTCTTGGCCTTCTTCAATGTTAACACACAGCTTATTAACCCCAAAATGCCCTCGTTTGTATAGCCTTCCCCCGCAAATGATAAATTGTGCAGATAATCGTCGTATAGCCCTTTTTTCCTTCTTGCTAAAAAACTTGGGATATTCTCCTTTCTCCACGAAATTCTGGATTTCAAAATACCATGGAAGGTCGTCGATGCTATCCTCGATTGCGGCTGTCACCTCGTATGTCAGCTTTCTCTTATGTTTGATTATCCAAGGCCTAATTCGGACTCCGAGTGGTATGTCAATCATGGATGCTAAGGTAGCCAATGCGTCAGTGAACTTGGTTTGTAGTCTTGGCACATGGGGGAAGATTACTGATTCAAAACATGGTATCAACTTCTCCAGCTCTTGATGGTAGAGAATCAATGTTAAGTCCTTGACCATCCATTCTCCTCTTGCTTGTGAAACCACTAGTGCTGAGTCTCTTATGACTTCTAACTTCCTTGTCCCTAATTCTAAGGATGCCTCAAATCCAGCTAAACATGCTTCATACTCAGCTTGATTGTTGGTAATTTCAAAATTGATCTTCAAAGACAAGGGAACGTGCGATTCGTCAGGAGTGACAAGATGGACTCCTATTCCATAGCCATATTAATTGGATGCGCCATCAAAATATAGAGTCCACTTGTCATTTGCGACATTCATTAGCTATTCATCAGGAAACTGGAACTCTGTGTCCTCACTCCCCTCAACTGGTTGGTCGATCAGGAATTCTGCCACTTCTCTCCCCTAAATTGATTTTTGGGTGACATATTTGAGGTCGAACTCTGATAATAACAGCAACCATCGAGCCAGCTTTCATGTTAGTGCTGGCTTTTCAAATAGGAACTTCAACGGATCCATCTCGAACATGATATTCACCGTGAAAGACAGCATGTAATGCCTCCATTTTTGGGAGGCTTAAACTAAATCCCAGCATGTCTTTTCCAGTGGTGTGTACCGTATTTCTGGCCCCACCACCTTCTTGCTCAAGTAGTAGACCGCCTTTTCAATTCTAATTTCTCCCTCTTGTGCCAGTATACATCCCATAGCTAAATCAGTCACTGATAAATAGAGGATCAGTGGCTTATCAGGTTTAGGAGGAGCAAGAATAGGTGGATTTTATAGGTACCGTTGTACAGCTTCAAAGGCATCTTAGCATTTCTAATCCCATTCGAACTCGACTCCTTTCTTCAGCAGACGAAAGAGCAGCTCATAGGTAGTTGTCAATTTTGCGATGAATCGACTGATAAACTGTATCTTACCCAGAAAGCCCCTGACTTCTCGCTCGGTCTTTAGAGGAGGAATTTCTAAGATTGCTTTAATCTTTAAAGGGTCCACTTCAATGCCTCGCTGAGTAATCATAAACCCAAGCATTTTTCCAGCAGTAACTCCAAAAGAACACTTCTGTGGGTTGAGCCGCATCTTATACTTTCGAATCCTTTCAAAGAACTTTTGCAACGCTACAATGTGGGCATTCCGATCCTTAAACTTTACTATCATATCATCCACATACACTTCGACCTTCTTATGTATCATGTCATGCAGTAAAGTAGTGGTCGCCCTCTGATAGGTTGCCCCTGCATTCTTTAAATCAAACAGCATTACAAGATAACAATAAGTGCCCCAGGGTGTGGTAAACGTCGTCTTTTCTCTATCGTTGGGATCCATCACAATCTGATTATACCTAAAGAAGCCATCCATGAATGATAACAAGGCATGCCCTGCCGTACTGTCTACCAAAACATCGATGTGTGACAGTGGAAAGTCACTCTTTGGGCTGGCCTTGTTGAGATTTTGAAAATCTACGCAGACTAGGATACAACCGTCCTTCTTTAGCACCGGCACGATATTAGCTACCCACTTCAGATACTCGGTTACTATCAGGAATTCAGCGTTGATTTGTTTGGCAACTTCTTTGATCTTTAGAGCCCAGCCTCGCTGAATCCGTATCAATTTTTGTTTAACCAGTTTAGCATCAAGGTATAAGGGGATATGAAGTCGAATAATACCGGGATTAATTCTGGGCATATTCTCGTACGACCATGCAAATACATCTTTAAAAACTCTTTTAATAAAGTTATTAATTGTTCACGTTCAACTAAGGATAAAGAAGAACAAATTTGTACATTTTGTGGGTTAGTTTCATTACTCAGATTTATTGACAAATATTCTTCAATTATTGGTTAGGCGAGCATTTCTTCTTCTCTTTTTATGGAAAGCTTTATTTCTTCAGAAATATTTCCATCGAATTCAAAATTATTAGAAAGCATATGAAATAAATCAAACAAAGCAGAGTATCCGAAAACCTTGTTCATTTCATTAAAGAAATAGGGAATTACAAGCTCAAAGGAAAAAGCAAGAGGAGGTGCACAAACAGACGTGCCCTCAACCATAGACTTTGACTCAAATCCAGACTCAGGTCAGACAACATGCACATTACCAGACTCTATGGTCCAGTTCTTCACTTCCTTTGCAGCCGCGTCTACAATGAGCTTGGTGCAGTTGGTTGGTGCACTAAAGCCCATCATAAAAGCAATCTTGGTCAGTTATGTGCAGATGAACCATCTTTTCATTGAACAAAACTTCCATGTCAATACCATCAAGCTTGTCGGCCCAATCTTCTTCTTGGATCTTCTTTCCTTCCTCTTCTCCTTTCACTGTTTCATCTTCTTTCATATCAGACAATTGATAGCCAAAGAAGATCTCCAATCCCGACAGCTTCTGATTGGTTTCTTCATCGATCCATGGCTCTAGAAAGCCAGAGTACGGGAAATCTTCTCCTTCATTGATAAAGTATCCGTTGAGCATTTTTGAGTGTTTAGTCTTTCGTCCCCTTTTAGGCCCTTCCAAATCTTCTTCCGTCGACTTATACCCGAGACGAAAAGGACGCGATGCTGGCAATACTTGGATAGGTTCTGGAGTACCCTGTTGTTTTTAACCCAACCCCATTCCTGGGAAGTAAGACATTTGCCTCATCATTGTAACCGCTCGTGGGTTGATGTGATTTTCTTCTTCCTTCAATAGCATCTGCAAAGCCTGAGCTTCATCGAATTGGAACCCGCTTAACGACACATCCCCTTCACCATGCTGAACCTCCAAGAGAGTTGAGCCCTCTCCTCTCGGGGGTTGAATACTATCTTTGCCAGGGATAGTTAGCACTGTCCCATTTTTTTTATCAACTTTAGCTTTTGGTGGAGGTTGGATGGTACTGCCTAGATGCTTGGGTTGTGCAGCCATGGCCTGCCTAGCAACAAATTGAAGAAGGCTGGCACGTGCAGTACATGAAATTCAACTGACATCTCCAGAAGTCCCACTGATACTGCGAATGATACTAATCCCAACACATCCCTCCTTGTGTTATCGTAGACCTAAACTCCTTGACTACAGGTCGTGAACTAGTCTGGCTTCATCCCCAGGCAAATTGCAGTCCTGAGTGGGTAAACATTCAAGGATGAACCATTGTCAATGAGCATTACGAGGACCCATTTTTATAAGCACTTTACTGTAATGTGCAGAGGCTTATTGTGATTCTTTCCTTCTAATGGTAAATCCTTCTTCGAAAAAGAAATTACTTTCGGCTCTACTGCTGGCAGTATTAATCTAATCAACTGTTCAGGGGTCACATCTATCAATACATTGGCTTTGTTAAGAACTTTCAATACGGCTTGCCGGTGTCGATGTGAAGCCATCGGTAAGCCCCATATACTAATGTTAGCCTGCATCTTCTTCAGCTGCTTCAGTACAGCGCCATCCTCTTCTTCCTGTTCTTTCTCTTTTCCCTTCCCGCTTGGCTATCCTTTTTCTAACTGAGCCAGCTTGAAATGCTGCTCACTTCTTGTTAGATGTTCCATGCCTTCCTCAGAATTCCACAATCCCAACATCGTACTTTCAGTCTGCCTTACCTCATCCACGCACAGTGGGCTTTTAAATGCCCACAGATCATTTAGATCACCAACCGCTGCTCTTCCTCTTCTTTCTTCGTCATCCTCAGTGGCCCATGTGTTGTCGACCTCTTCCCATATGTCCTCTCCGATGTACTCCACTTGCTATTCCCGAGCGGTCCAGGAGTCGGTCCATTCAACCCCATCTGATTTCAGCACAACCCTCACTAACCAATAGGATTGCATGTCATCAACATATATCTCGTTAAAAAGTTGAGGAAAGGTAATGTCGTTGAGCACATGGCCAAATTCATATGGCCACGCCAGGTAGTCCAATGGCCATTCATTTTCCTCAGTACGCTCCACTTCTTCTTATTGGTTGACTTGGATTGCCATCTGATACCCTTCCCGAGTACCATCATTCCATTGTTCCATCATATCCCAGCCATTCCCAGCCATGATCAGTGAACAGGCTATTTGATCCTCAGTAGCTAAAACATGCAGGCATGGTAGATGCGCTGAACAAATGTACTGGGTCGAATCTTCTGATTGTCCCAGAGACATGTAGTTTATCCTGGCTTGCTTGGCATGGTTTGGTAGAGGGTTAGTCGTGATATTTGGCTTTGGAGTTGTAGATGGTGGTGGGATTACTTTGTTGTCAATAAGATCCTAGATCTCATGACGCAACCTCATACACTTATCAGTTGGATATTCGTGACCCTAGCTGTAGGCACAGTACTAAGAAGCATTATATCGCAGCGGTAGGAGATCAGGTACGAGCATGGGGTCTAATAGCTTGATAAGCCCTTTCTCGACTAGTCAATTCAGGGCTATGGATAATGAAATGTTGAGGGGAGTGAAGACTCTCATTGGCCTTTGTTGCGACTACTGACTGTTGTTTGATTGTTGGGTATTGTTTGATTGTTGGGCAGAGGATGAAGGGTTCAAAAGGTTAACCTCATTTGAGCGAGAGACGAGGCTGGTAGAAGCAAATTGATTTTGGTTGTTAGCAGGAAAGGTCCTTCTTATTTTTGACTGTGCTCAGCTTTCTCAATGTCTTCAAACTGAATGGCATCCTCAATCTGTACCATAGCGTCAAATAGCTGCTCAAAGGAAGAGAGCGACTACGTGATAAGGTAACACTTTAGAGGAAACTGCAGATTTTTCACCACAATTCTCACTTGTTCTTTCTCAGTAGACTGGTTCGTCATCTTGGCTACCTTCCCACTCCACCGGGTCAAAAAATCAACAAATGATTCTCGATTTTCTTAAGGAGTTATTTCCAGCTCTCGAATAATCACATCTAGCTGAACATTGTAATTGTATTAACTGATGAAAGTAGTGACTATATCTTTCTAAGTTCTAGTCTTAGCCACCTCTGGGGAGAGAAACCACCTTTGTACTGCCCCAGAAAATGATGGGTGGAACAATTAGGCCTTGAGCTGATCATCAATTTCCATGGCGGAGAGAGTTCCAACAAACAACCTCAGATGAATTCGAGGGTCTCCAGTGCCATCAAACTTCTCCATCTTCAACATTTTAAATTTTTTAGACAGTTTGGCATATGGGAATAAACACAAATCGCCTACATCCAGCAAGTATTCTTCCATTCCCTTTGCCTTTCTTAGTACCTTCTCCATTCGATCAATCTTTTTTGCCAGTGCGGACTCCTTAGATTGGACAGTGTTCTCTTCTTCTATCACAAACGAGCGGAGGGCCCGAGGTGGCACAATAACTTACTGTGCGTCTTGTCCCTGATTATCATCCCAGAAGTCTTCACCATTTTTATTTGTGTCATCCGGTTGCCCATTCAGTTCGGGAAGATGGGCCTAAATTGCCCAAATCTGCGCTTGGCACTGATTTTGAGCCTAGGTTTGCTGTTCCACAACTCTTTGTATCTCAGTGATTGCCCTCACCAAGGCTGTTAGGTTAACATCATTCTCTGTCATTTCAGATGATTCAGCAGGTTGTTCAGATATTCTATAGAGTTTTCCTGTCACTAACCTAACTTAGACACAGGTTAACTGTAATATTCCCAGTTCTGTGATCTAAATCTGAAGAAAACCTAGATCCCAAAACGTGAATAACTAGTATGAAACACTTTTCGGATAAGAATTCTAACGACAAATAGCAAACATCCCAAATACCTGAAATAGCAAACCATAAGCAGATAATCACTGAAACTGCAATAATGCTCCTGCCAGGCTCATACTGCTGGCAGCATAACAACAGGACAGGCAAAAGCCCGGGGTGAAGGGTAAGGAGAAGCTTAACCACATTGTAAAGGGGAGATTTATTTAAACGGAGAAACAGGCAGCACTCCGACAAGAAAATTGTTCTAACCCTCAAGAGACCAGTTCGATCTAGGATTTTAAAGGAAAATGGGCAGCACTCTGGTAGAAAATCAAGACTAGCTCACACAAGTATAACAAAGGTTCGAAGGAAGCGATCCTAATACAACAACGGGAAAGAAACCAACAACCCGAAAAGAACCCAAAGGAGAGAGAAATTATCCTAGAGGCTTTAAAACAAAACACGAGCATGACCCCAAGAAAAACTACGACGTGAAAACCAAATAAGGAAAAGAACAAAATCCGGGTAAGAACCCAAAGATAAAGCTAACCTAAACAACAAGGGATAACAGAAGACCCGGGCTGAACCCAAAACAGGAACTAGCCTAAGCTAAACAAACAATCCTAACAAACGCAAACAAAACATACAATTAAAAAAATACATATTCCTACTAGGGTTAGCTGACCTAATAGAGGGTTCTAAGCTACTATATGCAAAAGGCTTATTTTGGTCAATCGAACAAGGTATCTTCTTAATAGAACCGGATATATACCTCCCCTTCTTGGAGTGGTGCAGGACATAGTCAACCGGTGTGCTTGAACTCTTTTACTATACCTATGAAAGCGTACAATCAGTAAGACATGCTGGCCTTTCCAACAATTCTCAAAATGGATAAACTATCGGGGCATCGGGTCAACCAGGCAGGGGATGTGAAGAACAATGCATATGCATGCAAAAATATAAATAAAAAATACATATTAAGAATCAATGATGTTTTCAAGTTTAGTCCTTTTATTTGATTTTATAAACTAGTCCCTAGCGGAGTCGCTATAAAATACTGTGGCACCGAAATTTTTAGGTTTTTTAAAGTGTTTCAAAAAGAAGGGAATTTAAAGAATGTTTAAAAAATATTTTAATACCTTGAAAGCCAAACTTTGAAAATTTATTTTTGTTGAAAATAGAGTCGCCACTTAGTTTTTGAGAAAAATTAAGAAAAATAAAAATAGCTACTGATATTTAAACCGTTAACCAGAGAAAGAAGGTTCGGAGGTTAAGGTACGAATTGGGAAAGATGTTAGGCATCTCGTTCGTCCAACCGTAAGGTTGGTCTCTACTAATCATCATTGGTTCTTTATAAGAATTATCAAATACATGCAAATAAAAAAAATAGAGATAAAAAGAGAACACCCAAAATCAAATATGAAAAATACATAACATATGTATATAGAACGTCAAAACAAAGCAAATAAGAAGAAAAAAAATTCTAAATCCTACATCATACAATTTCTAACTAAAAGATACATGAAGCACACTCGCATGAAATTTCACAAAAATAACCTAAGTTATCATGATTTAAAATAAAAATATGTTAGAAATTGCTAAAATTACACAAACATGAATTGCTACAAAATAAGTTAAACTATTTTAAACACAATTTTAAAGAAAGTAATTAAAACATGAATATTATCAAAACAAACTAGTTTAACATTAGTATGATGAATTTTTAATAAAAGAAACAAGAAATACATATAAGAAAATCCTACATTTAAAAGAAAGCTTACTAACGAAGAAAATTAAAAATAAAGGTTTTATGACAAAGAGAATTTAAAGATTTTAATCAAAAGAAAGTGAAAATAAAATGATGATTTATAAAGAAAAATTAAATTCAAAAGGTTCTAAAAGAGAAAGAAAATAAACTAAGAATTAAGGAATTAAAATTGGTATTGTTTGAGAACATTATTTGTCATGTAAATTAACAAGCCAAAACTAATTATTAAGAAATTAAATGAGCATAAGAAAAGAAAAGAAAAATAAAGTAAGTACTATGAAAATAAAATAAAGCTAATCATTAAAAGAAAAAGAAAAGGATAAAATAAAGAAAATAAAACTAACAATAAAATAAAGAAAAAAGAAAATGATACATTATAAGAAAAAATAAAGTTAGTAATAAAAAGACAAGAAAAGAAACTTTTAGAAAAGAAAACTATACTATTGTTAAAAGAAAAGAAAAAAAGAAAAAAAAATAAATCTAGTAAAAGAACATTAAACTAATATTAAAAAAAAATAAAAAAAAACTTTCTACAACTATTTAATTTGAAAATATGAATGTAATGTTGACAATTGCATTCACATAATATAAGTGCTTTGATTATGATAATTAACAATATTAACAAGTTGTAATTGTAAACAATGTTAGCACTAATTGATAAAGTAAGAAAAAGTACTAACTCGCTAAGTGTGAATGTATAATACGGGTAAGCAATCAAACTAAACAAATAACATAAAATTGAACTAATTAACTAGTTTAAACTAAGCACATTACTTCTAAGCTAAATGGAATCTAGCGATTAAAGAAGCTACATAAGTAATGTAACAAAAAAGTATATAGATAAAACAATTAAAGTAACCCGATCACTCCAAAGAGGAAAGAAATGGAGCCAGAAAGACCGGAGATCCAAACAAAGTACCTGGATCGTTAAAGAATCCTCGAGTCGGGAAGTGGTGATGGGCAATTCGATCCTCGAGCGATGATCCAAGCTAGGGTTTCAAAACTTCGGTATCGGGGGTTCGACTCTCGGTACTTTGGCAGGGTTTCAGCATTGAGGCTCAGAATTGCTGGCGACTCGACAGAGCTTCTCTATCTAAAATTATGTCCCGAAAACGTACGCTGAGGTACTGTATTTATAGAATTCTTCAACCAATGAGATACTGACACGTTCTGGGACACGTTAGGCCATTTGAAGTTGGCGTTCGCCAGGTTACAAGTTAGCAGTTGCCACATTTGAAAAGGTTCAAAGAGCTTCTATTAGCGGTCGCCATAATGCAAGTTGGCGGTCGCCATGTTGGAGGTGGCGGCCGCCACTTTGGGCTAGGGTTTCCAGGAAGTTCTATTGGCAGTCGCCACAATGAATGAAACTTATCAAAAAGTTCTATTGGCGGTCACCATATTAGAATTGGTGGTTCAAAAAGATTTCATTGGTTTGAAGATTTTGATGATTAAGTTCAAATACCGAGCTTTGGATCATTTTTTGAGGATCGTATTGAGGCATCATTTCAACTATTTTTATCATCGGATTCACCTAAGATTGGGCGGGGTCAAATTAGGGTGTTTACATCTACCAAAACATCATTGTGCGGCAGTAAAAAGTCATCCTTCGGATTGGCTTTGTCAAGATCTCAAAAATCCACGCAAACCCGAATGCGTGCGTCTTTCTTCAGAACTGGAACAATATTGGCCACCCATTTCGGATGCTTGTGGCTTTGAGATTTAGGAATTATTTTGAAAAATGTTAAAAAATAAGGAATTCAAAGAATATTTAGAAAAATCTTTTAACACCTTGCAAAAAAAATGACAAAAGAGATCTTTGTTAAATAGGCTTCCATCCGATCAATTATTAAAAGACATCTTTACCGATGGTTTGGTACAACTTCATTTGTTTTGAAGGTTTCTGATGGTTTTTGATGATCGGGTTCAATTACCGAGTTTGGATCACTTTCCGAAGATCGAACTACATCACTTGTTCGACCTATTTTCATCATCGAATTCACCGAAGATTGGGTGGGGTCAAATTAGGGTGTCTATAGTTATCCATCTTTGATATAACTCGTATAACAATGCATGATACAAGTTATATCAAAGACCCAGAGACAACAGCTATTTGACCGAACCGTCAATCTTAGGTCACAAAACATACAAACATACGTATGATGTTGGTCGTACTCGAACTTTCATCGAGTTGCCTACGTACACCTTTGTTAGGGATCGGACCAAAACGTAGTTCCTGGGGCAAAAATGCAAAGATGTAAGATAAGAAATACGATGCAAAAGCTGGTATAATGTTGGCAGATCCTAAAGATCGAGTTAAGATCAAAAGGAAAGCGCAACTAAGTTAAAGATCGAGTTAAGATCTAAGAACCCGACTGGGGATAAAATATTTAAAATGATCGAGTTAAGATTCAATAAATTATCTTAACCAGGAAAACAAACACAGATTGATCGGTCGAGTTAACACCTCACAATTTCGGAATAAAAATAACTAAAAGCCAAGTTACGACTTAAAATTAGATTTATCGGAAGAGAACCGTGAATTAATAGGTTGAGTTAAAACCTAAAAATTTGGGACAAGACGTGAGATAAAAATAATTAAAAGCCTGGTTACGACTTCAAATTAGATTTATCGGAGTGGAGAACTGCGAATTAATAGGTCGAGTTAAGACCTAAAAATTCGGGACAAGTCGTGGAATAAAAAAAAAACTAAAAACCTGGTTATACCTTAAAGTTAAATTTATCGGAGTGGAGAACTGCGAATTAATTGGTCGAGTTAAGACCTAGAAATTTGGGACAAGTCGTGGAATAAAAATAATTAAAAGTCTAGTTACGACTTCAAATTAGATTTATCGGAGTAGAGAACCGCGAATTAATAGGTTGAGTTAAGACCAAAAAAATTGAGACAAGTTGTGGGATAAAAATAACTAAAAACCTGGTTACAGCTTAAAGTTAAATTTATCGGAGTGAAAACATCGGAAAAAGATGGAACAGCAAAAAAAAAAGGTTCTAAAATTATTAGCATATTTGCAAAATGCAAACAAAATAACGCATATAAAGTAAACATGCAAAAAAACACACCATAAGAAAACAAAATTATTTATGTATTTTTTTGAAAATCATTTTTGTTAATAAGGTGCATACGAAGATGAAATAAAACACTTATAACAATAATCAAAAACTACCCAAACGGCCCCTTAGGAACCCCATAAAAGTCATTATGACATTCTGGCATGACGATCGCCAAGATGGAAGCGACGTGACATTTGACAACCTGGCGGTCGCCAAGGTGAATTCCTTCTGACATGATGGCTACCGGGTAAAAACCCCTAATACATAGCGGCCGCAATGTGATGTTTGGGAAACATGGCAGTCGGCAACATGCGATATGGTGGCCGCCAACTCGAGACGCGTGTTCGGATATTTAAGGCACGAAAATTGGTTCCTTTCTTCATTTCTCACTCTCTCTCTTGCTCTTTGTTCTCTCTCGTCTCTCTCTCTCTCTCAAACTCCTCTTTGCTCCTCCCTTATCTTCTAGCTTTCGTACCCTTTCTTGCTTGATACACGATGTTTACCCTTCTGTTTGTGATCCCATTCATCTTCATGGAGGGCCAGGGCCAGGGAGACGACGACTTAGGGGCACGACGTGGTCTTGCTGCTACTGGGAGTTCCTCTATGGGGACTCTCAGGGATACGACCATCAGTCTTCCTACTAGCGGGGTTATTGCGATGGATGCTCTCGTTCTTAAGGCAGAGGGTGCCTCTCGTTAGGCAACCAAGGAGGAGGTGCGAGCAGCTAATGAGGCTCAGGCAGACGCGTGCTCTAGAGGCTGCGATGGCTGACTTTCTGGATCTAGACACTAGAGAGGGTCACCCAGCGCCTTTTGACCCACATACTTACGATTCGGTCCCTCATCGCATAGTATACCGCTGGATGAGACGCTACGAGCCTCCTACCGATGCGGCCGCCGTTGACGTCCTTTTACGGGAGCCTAATCACCATATCTCTCGTCAGCGACCTTCGGTAGGTTATCTATCCTTACCAAAGCATGTTTTTATGATATGTGAAACGTAGAGGCATACCTAGAATTCCCCATATGATACGATAATGTGCTTTGATATGATGATGTTTTATTTTGATGATGGTGTGATGCTAATGTCTTAGTTTAGGGACTTTTGCAATGGAGATTAAAACAGTAAGGACACTAGGATTTGAACAAACAATAGGAGGGATAATTTATTTTATCACGAAAAATAAAAGGTTTGAAAATTTTTATTTTATTTTTAGGAAAAACATACAACTAAGGGGTAGATTTTTTTTATAGAGAAATTCTAGAAAAGTTTAGAAAATTTTGACAAATTTTAGAAAATCAAGGAAATTTGTAGAAACTTGGGGCTAATTTTTAGAAAAATTCTAGAAAATCTTAGAAAATTCTAAAAAGTTATAGAAAATTCTAGAAAATTGAGAAATTGTTTTTTATAAAATCATTGAAATTGAGAAACAATTTTGAGATAATTCTAAAAAATTTTAAGAAAATCCTAGAAAATGAAAAAAAAATTTGAGATAATTCTAAAAAAAATTAAGAAAATTCTAGAAAATAAGAAACAAATTTGAGATAATTCTTAAAATTTTACGAAAATCCTAGAAATTTGAAGAAATTTGGAACAAAATGAGCAAAATACCAACATTTAAGGGGAGATTTTCTTTGCCTCTATTTTTTTTTTTTATTTATTCATTTATGTATTTTTTTTTTAATTTTTATTTTAACACAAGATGATAGAGATCTGCCTGGCGTACCAGGACTTAGGATTTTTCTTTTACTAGGGCGTGCAAAAACCAAAGGATCGTTATATACACACGAACGTAGGGTTATGGTGCCTAATCTTTCCCTAGGATTTTGAAAGAATCGAAGGGTCGTCACATACACACGAACCTATGGTTTAGGTGCCTGGTATTTTTCTAAGGCTTTTGAAAGAACCGAATGGTCGTCATTTATATACGAACCTAGGGTTAGGGTGCCTAGTCTTTTTCTAGGGCTTTTGAGAGAATCGAAGGGTCGTCACTTACACACGAACTTAGGGTTAGGGTGTTTAGTCTTTTTCTAGGAATTTTGAAAGAACTGAAGGGTCGTCACTTACACACGAACCTAGGGTTAGGGTGCCTAGTCTTTTTCTAAGGCTTTTGAGAGAACCGAAGGGTCGTTACTTACACACGAACCTAGGGTTTGGCTGCCTAGTCTTTATCTAGGGCTTTTGAGAGAATCGAAGGGTCGTCACTTACACACGAACCTAGGATTAGGGTGCCTAGTCTTTTTTTAGGGCTTTTGAGAGAACCGAAGGGTCGTCACTTACACACGAACCTAGGGTTAGGGTGCCTTGTCTTTTTTTAGGGCTTTTGAGAGAACCGAATGGTCGTCACATACACACGAACCTTTGGTTTGGGTGCCTAGTCTTTTTTAAGGCTTTTGAGAGAAGTGAAGGGTTGTTACATACACATGAACCTATAGTTTGGGTGCCTAATCTTTTTTATGGCTTTTGAGAGAACCAAAGGGTCGTCACTTACACACGAAGGGTCTTCTCTTTTCAAGCTGGTCATTACGTTAGAGGTTTCAGAGGTTTTGCCTCCGGGGAGGTATTGGAGTGGTATGATGCCCTCCCTGTTCCCAGCTGGGCGTTCGTTGATGCTTCTGGTTTTGCTCGTTTCATAACCCTTTTAGGTAGGATGAGCAATGACTGGTTTAGCTCACAGCCCTTGCCAAGCGATGGTGGGATACCACCAATACCTTCCACTTTACTTCCTTCGAGGCTACTATGGCGCCTCTTGACTTTGCTCTCATCACTGGCATCCGGGTTGGAGGAGCCCCTATCCCATTTGATTCATCCATAACTCGGTTTGCCGAGGCGCTGCTATATTTCCTTGGAGCCATCCCTGCACAGATGGACAGAGACTGAGTTCAATACACCTGGTTCTTTGAGCACTTTCGCCACTTCCACTTCTTTGAGCCCCGCCACTTCGAGTGGGTCGCCCGGGGCTTTTTGATGTATATGTTTGGTACCTCCTTGTTTTTGAACAAGGAGAATACCATTCATCTTCATTACCTTGGCGCCCTCGCTCGTTTGGACCGAATTGCATCATTCGACTGGGAAGGAGCTGCTCTTGTCACCCTCTACGAATTTAAGCGGACATTGACCCGATTCCCATAGGAGCTTAGCATCGGGGGAAATTGGAGGGTCTGGGAGGTACGATTTAGTTTTTGTATTTTTCCATTTGCTTTCATTCTTCTGTTGTCCATTATTTACTGATTGACACCTTCCTCTTTGCAGCTGTGGACTTATGAGTTCCTCGGGCTTTATATCCTGGCGAACTCCGTAGCAGACCCTCTGGTTATTCCCCAAGAAGCCTGGTGGTCCTGTGGGCTAAAGGGGAAGAAGGCTAGAGGGAAGGACAGAGATCGCTTTCGGGTTTCACTGGACTGGCTAACCCCCGACCAAGTATCATTTTACTATTTTTACCGTATTGCATCCTATTCACGGCTGTTCACTGCACTGTACACTGATCACTATTCCTGTTCACTACACTGTACTTCATACTGATTACTGTACTATATACTGATCGTTCGCTGTTTACTATTTATTGCACTGTAATGTACCTTGAATGGTGCAGGTCCATTGGGATGTCTAGAGAGGAGTTGAGGATCGGGCTGACCCAAATTTGATGCGCTGCAGGGATATCGCTTCTAGGCAGATCCTGCTGGAAGGCACATTTGGTAGGGAGTATTATCTCGGCGAGCAAGTGGTCTGTCAGTCGCTCGGCCTTGATCACTTTAGGATACTGGTGGTTTCTCCAGCTTGCATGCGCTGGACTGATCATATAGGCCGTGTCTATTTGCTGCTGGAGATGGTAGGGACCCCAGTTTTGGAGCTGTTGGTGGCGGAAGGGGACTAAACAGCCTGATGCTGGTCCTAGTGCTGCTGACACTGGTCCAGCTGGTGGGGCTAGGGTTGGGAGTGTCGAGATACCCTGAACCGTTTCTTCCTTCGTAGATGGGTGTCCTTTTGATATTCCTATCCCGGTTCCTCCAGCCCTAGAGTTTCGACTAGAGCACGCTCAGGTTTAACTATTTTCTCATTATTTTCTTTTTGTCCTTCTTTATTCGTAGATTGCTCAGTTTTGTATTATTTCTCAACAGACGGATCAAGTTTGGCTGGATCGTCTCATGCTGGTGATGAGCGGCCTGCGGACCCTTGTTCGCCAGCAGGATGCGGCTCTGCGTGCAGCTGGGGTTCCTTTTATTTCTTGGCCGATGAGTGTTTGCCTTTTTGATCTCTTTGCTCTCCTTTATACTATTTTCTCATTTTTTTGTCTCTTTCGATAGCCTCATGTAGCTACAGCTGTTCCTCCCCCTGCTCCTGCTCCTGCTCCTACATTAGTTTTAGTCCCCGCTCGAGGCCGTGGATCTCGTGCTACTTCTTCTAGAGCTCGCTCTAGGGGATCCGTCTCGTCTGTCAGGAGTTGCTCCAGAGCCATATCTTTTTCTTCCGGCAGTGATGATGGTGATGGTGACATTGAGCGGCTCTTCGAGGATGTCAGCTCGGATGAGGCCGGTCCTTCCTCCCGTCGAGTCCGCCCGAGACATGTTTGAGAGAGAGAGAGCTCTCCCCTCCCCAGTTACATTCTAATACACTTTCTTTATATGGGCCTTCGTGCCCCATTTTGACATACATGGGCCTGCGTGCCCCAGTTTTGCTGTTTATTGGGCTTTAGTGCCCCAATTCTCACTTTGATACACTATTTTCTGTTATACTTTTGGGCCTTATTTCTTTACAATCTTCTATTGCATGGTTTATCTTCTCTTAATGTTCGAATAGTCATAGATATATAATGCAAATGTTCTAGCCTTTTACAAACCACAAAATTGATACATGCCCGCCACCTTTTACATGGCGGTCGCCATAGTCTATCATGCAGTCGCCATATCCATCCTGTCGGTCGCCTGGTCAAATGAGTGATGTCGCTGTACGGTACTTTTCCAAGTTGGCGGTCGCCGACTCCATGGTGGCGGTCGCCACAGTGAAGGTACTTTTTGCTGAATTTTTGATTTCCCACCTTTTCTTGCCTTATAAACACAGCCCTAGAGGCTCCTTTTTCTGCTGCTTACACTCAGATGGCCACCCCACTCTCTTCATGGATTGAGGCATTCTCCCGCATTGAAGTCTGAACTTTGCTTCTTTTGGGATCAACTCTTTGTTTCATCTTAGGGCTGTGAAGATCGATGAACCATTGTTGAATGCCACCGTTCAACTATGGGATCCACAGTCCCACGCCTTTTGGTTTGGCCTCGAAGAGCTTTGCCCCACTATGGAGGAGTTTGCTGCCATTTTGGACTTAACTCCACAGGGTTCTGTTGTCGTTCCTACTCCCTTCCTCTCAGTTTGGCAGTAGATGATGCAATTTTGTGGCCTATCCAGGATGGAGATTTCTTTTTTAACCTCGGGCGACTGTCTTAACATCCCGTGGCTTATTGAGAAGTTTCATCCTACTGGTGACCTTAGTGATGTCAACTTTCTGCTGCGTTGTCATTATGCACTTTCCTTCTTCCTCCTTGCCCAGTGTGTCCTTGTCCCTCCTGATGAGCAGCTTAGTTGTGCCCTGGTTGATATTGCTGGCCAAATGTGGACGGGGAAGGACTTTTTGCCCCTTATTCTGGCCGAGACACTGCTGGGCTTAGATGTTGTCCATCATGGCAAGGCAACCACCTTTGCTGGCAGCCCTTTACTTCTCGAGGTGAGCTTAACATCTTCCTCAAGTTAGCTGTTCATACTACAAAGCTTTTCTCTTACTGTTTTAACTCTCGTTACAGATTTGGGTGATGGAGAAGGTAAATCTTGTACAGAAGCCTCCTATTGACAGGAACAATGCCGCTACTTTTCTTTACAGCCTGTGTTATCAGATACGTGACACTGAGGCATCTTGACGATAATATCTTTCTTCTTTAACTGGCCAAGACATTGCCTGGCAATGCTCTTGGTGGTGGATCCCCGCCATGACTCTGACCACTATGGATCACCCTAGTGTTCTGCTGGTCGGCTTGCGTTAGACTACCTTCTATTACCCCCATCAGGTCATGCGGCAGTTTGGTCGTAATCAGATGATCTTTCCCAGCATTCGAGGCCGTCTATTCCCATCTATACTACGGGCTCCGTTTCTATCATCATATCAGGATGCCTGGCCATCTCACTCATTGATGAAGATGCATGAGTTGCAGTGTTCTGATCTTTTCGCTGAATACAAGACATGGCTAGTGCAGGATCGGGAGAAAAAAGATAAAGAAGAAGAAAAACAAGTAGCAAAAAGAAGGAGAACTTGAGGCCTCTTGCTTTGTTTTGAAAATTTCATTATTTTTCCTTATTTTGTTTGTAGAGTTTGGGACTTGCGTGCCCCTCCTTTTATTCAAAACTTTGTAATTCTGATCGAAGTAATGACAAACTCCCACTTTATGTTTAAGATAGTTTAAATTTATCCAAAGTTTTAACGACTTTATTATCAGAATTTAAAAATTAATTTGCATTGGTCTTATTTAAATTCTAAGATGATTAAGAACAAAGAATGTGGCCGGACTTCTTTTCAAAGAAGCTGCCTACGTATCCCAAAAAGATGAAATCAGGCCATAACGTAGTTTGGTCTCAATTTTTGCTCGGGTGTTGACACTCTCCTTTTGTGATGCCCTAATTTCTGCCAAGATCGCACTTTCGGATTTTCGGCCTTGCGGGCCACTCTAACTTTTGCCTGAGTTGCCTTTACAATTTTCAACTCAGCGAGCTTTTTATTTTTTTTATTTTTACCTCAAGGATAGTACTTTTTGAACTGATTGAGATTAACTGGAGTGGAGAACACATTATCATCCAGATCCATAATAATGATTGTACCACCGGTCATGATGGTTTTGATCAGAAATGATCCGGACCAGTTTGGCTTGAACTTGCCTCTCAGATCGAAGATGGGAGCTCTGATTTCTTTAAGAACCAAATCTCCTTCTCTAAGGTCCCAAGTCTTGACCTTCTTATTGAACGCCTAAGCTGTCCCCCTTTGATAACCTTTTACATGAAACAGAGCCTGCAGCCTTCTTTCGTCAAATAAGAGAAACTCTTCCATCTGGTTCCTCTGCCACTCTTCTTCTGAGATATTGGCCTCAGCCACTACACTTAGTGAAGGGATTTCCACCTCAATGGGAAGTACGTCTTCTAACCCATATACTAGAAGTATGGCGCTATTTTTGTTGAAGTTCGGATTGATGTTCGGTATCCCCAGAGTGCAAATGGTAGATGTTCTGGCCACTCTTTGTGTGAGTTGATTATCTTTTGTAGGATTTTCTTAATGTTCTTGTTTGCTGCCTTAACTACTCTATTGGTCTGCAGTCGATATGGCGAGGACTTATGAGCCACTATCTGGTATTTCTCAAAAAGATCCAGAACCTCTCCTTGAAAATGTGAACCGTTGTCTGACATAATTTCATGTGGGACCCTGTATCGGCAAATCACATTTTGCTTGATAAATTTAGTAACATGGGAGGCCTTCAATACCGAGTAGGAAGCTACTTCTACCCACTTGGTGAAATAATCAATGGCCACTAAGATAAACTCATGTCCATTGGATGCCTTCGGTGTTACTCTTCCAATCACATCGATGCCCCATACTGAGAATGGCCATGGTGACGTCAAGTTGTATAGCTGAAATGGGGGAATGTGTATAAGATTTACGTGAATTTGATACTTATGACACTTCCGCACAAACTGGATACAATCTGTCTCCATTGTCATCCAAAAGTACCCTTATTATAGGATCGTTTTGGCTAACATATTTTCACTCATGTGTGATCCACAGACTCCTGCATGTATCTCTTTCATCAACTCTTGGCCCTCTTCAGTATTTATGCACGGCTTGTTGACCCCAAAATGTCCTCGTTTATATAATCTGCCATCACTAATGACGAATTGTGCATATAGTCTTCGCATCACCCTTTTGTCCTTTTTGCTGGCAAACTTTGGATATTCTCCTTTCTCTACAAAGTTCTGAATGTTAATGCACCATGGAAGTCTGCCAGTACTTTCTTCAATAGCGGCTATCATCTCATATGCCGGCTTTCTCTTCTACTTAATTATCAAAGGTCTCATCCGAACTCTGGGTGGTATGTCAATCATGGATGCTAGGGTGGCTAATGCATCAGCGAACTTGTTCTGCAGTCATAGTACATGAGTGAAAATCACCGATTCAAAGCATGGTATAAACTTTTCCAGTTCTTGATGATAGAGAATCAAGGTTAAGTCCCTAACTTTCCATTCTCCTCTTGCTTGTGAAACTACTAGTGCTGAGTCTCCGATGACTTCTAGCTTCCTTACCCCTAGTTCTAAGCCTGCCTCCAATCTAGCTAAACATGCTTCGTACTCAGCCTGATTATTGGTGACTTCAAAATTGAGCTTTAGAGATAGCGAAACATGTGATTCATCGGGAGTAACAAGAAGGACTCCTATTCCATAGCCATATTGATTGGATGCGCCATCAAAATTTAGAGTCCACTTGTCATTCCCGACTTTCATCAATTGTTCATCAGGAAACTGAAACTCTGCATCTTCATCTCCTTCAACTGGTTGGTCAACCAAAAATTCTGTCACTGCTCTGCCTTTGACTGACTTCTTGGTAGCATATTGGAGATCAAACTCATATAATAACAGCAACCATCAGGCTGGCCTTCTTGTCAGTGCCGACTTTTCAAATAGATATTCAACGGGTCCATCCGAGAGATGATGTTCACTATAAAAGACAACATGTAATGCCTCAGTTTTCAGGAAGCCCAAACCAAGTCCCAACATGTCTTCTCCAGTGGTGTGTATCATATTTCTGACCTGGTCATTTTCTTGCTTAAGTAGTAGACAGCCTTTTCGATTCCAGTTTCTCCTTCTTGTGCCAGCATACATTCCATAGCCGAGTCAGTCACTGATAAGTAAAGGATTAGTAGCCTATCAGGTTCGGGAGGAGCTAAAATAAGTGGATTTTGTAGGTATCACCGTATAGCATCAAAGGCATCTTGGCATTTCTGATCTCATTCGAATTTGACCCCTTTCTTCAGCAGACAGAAGAACGGCTCGCAGGTAGTTGTCAGCTTTGCGATGAACCGGCTGATAAACTGTATCTTACCTAGAAAACCCCTGACTTCTCGCTTGGTCCTCGGAGAACGCATTTCCAAAATTGCTTTTATCTTTGAAGGATCGACTTCAATGCCCCATTGAGTGATGATAAATCCAAGCATCTTTCCTGTAGTGACTCTAAAGGCACACTTCTGTGGGTTGAGTCGCATCTTGTACTTTCGAATCCTTTCAAAGAACTTTTGCAGTGCTGCGATGTGGCCATCTCGACCCTTGGATTTGACTATCATATCGTCCACGTACACCTCGACCCCCTTATATATCATGTCATACAGTAAGGTAGTGGCAACCCTTTGATAGGTTGTCCCTGTATTTTTCAAGCCAAATGGTATTACACGATAACAATATGTGCCCCAGGGCATGGTGAATGTTGTCTTTTCTCTGTCCTCGGGATCTATTAGAATTTGGTTATTTTCGGAGAAACCATCCATAAATGACAACAAAGCGTGCCCCGCTGTACTATCTACCAAGACATCAATGTGTGGCAGTGGAAAATTGTCCTTCGGGCTGACCTTGTTGAGATCCCAAAAATTCACACAGACTCGGATACTGCTGTCCATCTTCAGAACGGACACTATATTGGCTACCCATTTCGAATACTCGGTTACCATTAGGAATCCATCGTTGATTTGCTTGGCAACTTCTTCCTTGATCTTCAAAGTCCATTCTGGCCGGATCCGTCTTAACTTTTATTTAACCGGTTTAGCATTATGGTATAAGGGGATATGGTGTTGGACAATGTTAAGATCAATTCTGGGCATATCCTTATAAAATCATGCAAATACATATTTGAATTCTTTTAATAGAGTTATTAGTTGCTCTTATTCAACTGAGGATAAAGAAGAACCGATTTGACTATTTTGCGGGTTGGTTTCATTACCCAGATTTATTCACAAAGTTTCTTCAATTATTGGTTGGGCACGCATTTCTTCTTCTTTTTTATTAGAAGTTTTATTTTTTTGGGGATATTCCCGATGAATTTAAAATCGTCAGAAAGCGTATAAAATAGATCAAACAAAGCAGAGTAACCAGAAATCTTATTCATTTTATTAAAAACAGAGGGGATTACAAACTTGATGGTAAAAGCATGGAGAGGAGCACCAATAGATGTGCCCTCAACTACAGACTCCGACACAATCCCTGACTCAGGATAGACAATGTGTACGTCACCAGGCTTGATGGTCCAATTCTTCACCTCTTTTATTGCCGTATCGACGATAAGCATGGTGTAATCGGCTGGTGCGCCGAAATCCATCATGAAGCAGCCCTGATCAGTCATCTAAAGCTGAGCCATCTTCTCACTAAACAGTAATCCTAAATCGGTACCGTTGAGTTTGTCGGCCCAATCTTCTTCCAGAACTTACTTTTCTTCCTCCTCTTCTTCCACTGTTTCTTCCTCTTCCGTACTAGATAGCTGGTGGTTGAAAAAGATCTCCAACCTAGCAACTTTTGATTGGTTTTCTCGTCGACCCATGGCTCTGAAAAATCGTAATATGGTAAATCTTTCCCTTCCTTGACGAAGTATCCATTGAGCGTCCAAGAATTACTGGCCTTTCGATCCCTTCTAGGCCATTCCAGATCTTCTTCCATTGGCTCATACCCAAGACCAAAATGGTGCGAAGTCAGCGATACTTGAATAGGTTCTGGGATTCCCTGCAGTTTACGTCCCAATCCCATACTCGGGAAGGACATTTTCCTCATCATTGTTACCGCTTATGGGTTGTCATACCTTTCTTCCTCATTCACCAGCATTTGAATAGCCTGTTCTTCATCAAATTGAAAACCATTGAGTAAAACATCATCTTCACTATGCTAAACTTCCAACAGAGTTGTGCCCTCTCCTCCTCTCGGGGGGTGAATGTTGTCTTCTCCGTGGATAGTCAAAACTGCGCTGTTCTTTATCAATTTCAGTTTTTGATGAAGGGTAGATGGTACTGCCTAAACATTTGGGTCATGCAGCCATGGCCTGCCCAGTGGCAAATTGAAGGAGGCCGGTACATCTAGCACGTGAAACTCAATTGACATCTCTAGAGATCCTACTGAAACAGCGAATGATACCAGTCCTAGTATATCCCTTCTTGTGTTGTCATAGGTTCACACCCCTTGATTGCAGGGAGTGAACTGGTCTGGCCTCATCCCTAAACAGACGGCCGTTCTCAGTGGCAGACGTTCAAGGCAGACCCATTATCAATGAGGGTTATTGGGACCCATTTTCTAGGCACTTAACGGTGATGTGAAGCGGCTTGTTGTGACGTTTTCCTTCAGCGAATAAATTCTTATCATAAAAGAAAATGACTTTTGGTTCGGCGGCCGGCAGAATAAGCCCAATGAGCATCTCGAGGGTTGCATCTATTGCGACACTGACCTTATTCAACGCCTTCAAAATAGTTTGCATGTGCTTACGCGAAGCCATCAATAAGCCCCAGATACTGATGGTGGCTTGCGTCTTTTTTAACTGTCTCAATACAGCATCATTCTCCTCCTCTTGCTCTGTCCCTTTCCCTTTTCCACTTGGCTATCCTTTCTCTAGCTGAGCTGGCTGAAAATGTCATCCACTTCTAGTTAGGTGTTCCACACTGTCTTCGGGATCCCATAACCCTGGCATCACATTATCAGTCTATCTCACTTCATTCATGTGCAGAGGGCTTTCAAACACCCACAAATCATTTAAGTCACTAACGGTTGCCCTTTTCCTTCTTTTCTCGTCATCTTTAATAGCCCATGTATTATCAATTTTCTCCCAAATGTCTTTTTTATTAAAATTCACTAGCTGTTCCCGAGCCACCCAGAAATTAGTCCATTCTACTCCATCTAATTTCAGTACGATTCTTACAAGCCAGTAGGACTGTATTTTATCGACGTACACTTCCTCCTCAAAAAGTTAGGGAATGGTGATTCCATCAAGCACATGGCCAAACCCATAAGGTCAACTTGGGTAATCCAATGGCCAGTCATCTTCTTCATTGCGCTCCTCCTCTTGTTGGTATACTTGAATTAGCGGTCGATACCATTTCCAAGTATTATCATTCTATTCTTTCATGCTGTCTCGACTGCCTCTAATCATCATGAAAGAACATGCTGTCTGATCCTCGGTTATTGAAACATGAGGGCATGGTAGGTGCACTAAACAGATGTGCTGAATCGGGTCCTCTAATTCCCCCAGAGACATGTAATTTACCCCAGCCTACCTGGCATGATTTGGCAGTTGATTAGTAGTGACGTGTAATGTCTTTCCAAGTTTTAGTTTTAGCTACATCAAGGGAGAGAAACCATTTATGGGTTGCCCCGCAAAGAGATCGGTGAAAGAGCTGAGCCTTCAACTGGTCATCAATCCCCATCGGCGATAGGGTTCCAACATAGATTCAGAGATGAATTCTGGGATTTCCAGTTCTGTTAAATTTTTTTATGTCCGACATTTTGAACTTTTCTAGCAATTTAGCATCTGGGAACAGGTAGAGTCCCCTTACATCAAGCATATATTCCTCAACTCCATTGACTTTTTTGAGGACCTTTTTCATCCTGTCAATCTTCTCAATCAATGCAAATTCTCTAAACTGCGCAATATTTTCCTCCTCAACTATCACCTAACGAGGGTTCTAGGGTGGTGGTGGAATAACTTGCAGTCCATTGAGGACCTAGTTTTCATCTTAAAAGTACTCTCCATTCTCGTATGTCTCATCCAACTGTCCATTTGCAATAGGAATACGGGCCTAAATTGCCCGGATCTGTGCCTAACATTGCACTTGAGCCTGAATCTATTTCTCTTTGGCTCTTTGTATATCAGTAATTGCCCTCATTAGGACTGCCAGATTCATCTCATTTTTTGCCATTTTAGCTGACTCAGTCGGCTACTCAGATACCCTATAAAGTCTTCATGTCATTGATCTTTTCCAACACGTGTTGACTGTACTTTTCTCAGCCCAATGGTAATCCCACAGAGAAAACTAAGTTCCAAAAGCAGAGTAACTAGTACTAGACTCTTCTCGGGTAAACATTCTAGCAATAGGTAGCAGATATCTCGGGTTCCCAATATAGAAAATCATGAGCAGATAAACACGGAGAGTGAAATAATGCCCTTGTTGGGCTCATGCTGGTAGCATAACAACAAGACGTCCCGGGATGACGACTAAGGAGAAGATTAACCAACTTCTAGAGGGAAGACTTATCCAAACGGACAGCACTCGGGTAGAGAAAACAGAGTTACATCAACTAGATTGGTTCGACCTAAAAATTTTAAGAAAAAATGGGTAGCATATCGGTAAGGATGTAACAGGTATGACAAGGGTTTGAAAGAAATGTGCCCACATCAAAGGGGAGGAAACCAACGACCTAGAAAAAACCCGGAGGAGAGAAACCACCGTAGAAGTTAAGATGAAACACGGGCTTGATCCCGGAAAGAGAAATACGGTAAGAAAAACTGAATGCGGTGAGAAACAAAACCCAGGTAAGATCCCAAAAGAAAAGCTAGCCTAAGCAAAAGATAACAGAAAACTCGGGTCGAACCAGGAGAAAGAACTAGCCTAAACTTGATCAAAGCAGTTCTAACAATGTACAGAAAAAACGTACAATGAAGAAAAATACATAATCCTACTAGGGTTAGCAAAACCTAATTGGGGAGTTCTAAGTTCACTATATGCAAAAAGTTGATTTTGGTTAATCGAAAATGGTACCTTTTGAATAGAGCCGGGTATATACCTCCCATGCAGAACATGGTCAAACAATACGCCCAAACTCTTTTACTACACCTATGATAGCGTACAGCCAGTAAGGCTTGCCCACCTTCCCAATAATTCCCGAAACGGATTAACGTTCAGGGCATCAGGTCAACCAGGTAGGGGGTTTGAAGAACAATGCATATGCATGCGACAATGCAAATGAGAAATTTTATTAAGAGCCAATGATGTTTTCAAATCTAGCCCTGTTATTTGATTTTATAAACCAGTCCCCAGTAGAATCGCTAAAAAATACTGTGGCTTTGGAATTTATGAGTTGTTTTGAAAAATGTTCAAAAATAAAAAATTCAAAGAATGTTTAGAAAAATCTTTTAGCACCTTGAAAATTAAATTTTGAGAACCCCTTTTATTGAAAATAGAATCGCCACTTAGTTTTTGAGAAAAACTAAGAAAAACAAAATTGGCTATTGATCTTTAAAACGTTAACCACCGAAAGAGGGTTCGGGGGCTAAGGTACGAATCGAATAAGGTATTAGGCACCCCATTCGCCTAACCGTAAGGTTGGCCTCTACTAATCATCATTAGTTCTTTAATATTATTTCTCAAATACACGCAAATAAAGAAAATAGAGGCAAAGAGAGAACATTCAAAATTAAATATAAAAAATACATAAAATATGTACATAACACTTCAAAATAAATAAATGTCAAAAAAATATCCTAAATCCTATGACATATAATTTCTATTTAAATGATACATTAAACACATATCTGCATACAATAATGTTGAAACAACCTAAACTAGCATAATTTGGTTAAAAAAATAGAACATATACTAGAAGTTGGCAAAACTACCTAAATATAGATTTGCTACAAAAGAAAAATTAAACTATCCTAAACATACTTTCAAATAAAGAAACTAAAACTTGCATATCACCAAAATTAAATAGGTTATTATTAACATGATGAATTAATAAAAAAATAAGAAATGTAAACTAAGAAATGCATAAAAGAGAAAAATAATACATTAAAAGAAAGCCTATTTAACAAAGAAATTTAAAATAAGAGTTTTATAACAAAAGAGAATTAAAAATTTTAAAAGAAAAGAGAAAGATTTGACAAAATATGAAGGGTAGAAAATGCTATTAAAAAGAAAATTTAATTATTTACATAAAAGAAGAAGAATGAATAAAAAAATATTAAAAGACATCTTTATGATTTTGTGCTTTTTTTAGTTAACTGAAGAAAATAAAAAGATATATATTATAGAAGAAAAATTAAGCAGATTTAGTTATTAATATTTTGTATTTTAAAAGAGAATAAAAGATAAGAAAATAGAAAAAAAAAACGAATAATTGAGTATTTTTAAAGGAGAAAATTATGAACTACTTAAAGATGAAAATTAACTTAAAAATCTTTTGTGATTTTTGATTTTAATAAAATAAAAAAAATGCCATAAAAAGAAAATAAGACTATAGAAAAGAAAATGAAAAATTAATTTTTATAGGAAAAATGAATATTAATATTATAAGAAAAAAAATACTAAATGAAATTTTTATTAAAGCCAATAAAAAAATAAAAGACTAGAAAAGAAAATTACATTAATATAAGAAAGAGAAGAAAAAGAAAAAGAAAATGAAATTAAAAGAACATTAGACTGAAATAACATTTAAGCTAATACTAAAAGAGAATTTAAGTTGGTGCTAACAAAATGACTGAAATTGAAAGAAAAAAAAAGAAATGTTAATACTTAAATGAAATTAAAACTTAAAAGAAAGAGAAAATAAAAATGTTATAAAGAAAATTTTAAGCTAATAAATAAAGTGCTAGAAAAAGAATAAAGTTAAAGTAATACTAGAAGAAAATAAACACTAAACTAAAAGAAAAAAAAGTGAAACATTGAATTAATATTACAAAAACAAAATGAAATGCTTGTAAAATAAAAAAAAATGAACTAACTAAAAGAAAATAAAATGCTAGAATATTAAATTAATGTGAAAAGAAAAAGAATGAAAAGAAATGAAACATTTGAATTAAATAGGTGTAATATTGAATATTACAACCATTTGTTATGTAAGTGCTTAGATTATAACAATTATCAACATTGATAAGTTATAATTATCAAAAATATTAGCACTATTTAATAATTTAACAATTTGTGATAAGCTTTACAAAAAATGAATGAAGGTAAATAAATAAAATAAGTAAGTTAAGTAAGCTAAAACTAGAATTTAAAGTAATGTAATAATATAACAACTACATAAATAATGCGAGGACGTAATTAAAATGAATTGACCAAATTAAACCCGACCACTCCAAAGGGATAAAAAGTGGAGCTTAGAAAGGCCGGGGATCCAAGCCAAATACCTGAATTGCTTAAGAATCCTCAAGTTGGGGAACGTGGGTGAACAATTTGATCTTCGAGCGATGATCCAAGTTAGGGTTTGGGACTATCGGAGGCTCGGATCTCGGTATTTCAGTAGGGCTTTGACGTCGGGGCTCGGAATTGCTCGGCAACTCGGCAGAGCTTCTCTCACTAAACCTGTCTATCAAATTCTTTGTCCTTGAAAATGTACCAGATGTACGGTATTTATAGAGTTCTTCAACCAATGAGTTCTAAGGCATGTCAGCCCATTTGGAGTTGGTGGCCGCCATAATGTGAATTGGCGGTCGCCATGTTGGAAAAGGTTCCATAAGGTTTTATTAGCAGTTGCCACAATAAACATGGCGGTCGCCACTTCTGGCAATGACTTGGGTAACAAGTTATCGATGATTTGGTACAACTTCATTGGTTTTGAAGGTTTCTGATGGTTTTTTATGGTCGGGTTCAATTACCGTGCTTGGATCACTTCCCGATGATTGAGCTGAAGCACTTGTTCCACCTGTGTTTATCATCGAATTCACTTAAGATTGGGTGAGATCAAATTGGGGTGTCTATCATACTTACTTACCATCAGGAATCTGTCATTAATCTACTTGCTAACTTCTTCTTTGATCTTCAAATCCCATTCTGGTTGGATCCGTCTGAACTTTTGTTTGACCGGTTTAGCATTAGGGTACAAAGGGATATGGTGTTGAACAATGTCGGGATCAATGCCAGGCATATCCTCGTAAGGCCGTGCAAATATATCTTTGAATTCTTTTAATAAAATTATTAACTTCTCACATTCAATTAAAGATAAAGAAGAACCGATTTGTACAATTTGTGGATTAATTTCGTTACCCAAATTTATTGACAAAGTTTCTTTAATTATTAGTTGAGCGCGCATTTCTTCTTCTCTTTTTTTTAAAAATTCTATTTCTTCAGGAATATCCCTGTCGAATTCAAAATCATCGGAAAGCGTATGAAATAAATCAAGCAAAATAGAGTAACTGAAAATCTCGTTTATTTTATTGAAGAAGAAAGGGAGTACAAGCTCAAAGGCAAAAGCAAAGGGAGATGCACAGACTGACATGCTCTCAATCATAGACTCCGACTCAGACTCGGCACATACAACATGCATATTACAAGACTCCATGGTCCAGTTTTTTACATCCATTGCAGCTGCGTCCACGATGAGTCTAGTGTAATCAGCTGGTGCATTGTAACCCAACATTAGACAATCCTAGCCGGTTATGTCTATCTGAGCCATCTTCTCATTGAATAACACTCCTATGTCATTGCCATCCAGCTTGTCTGCCTAATCCACTTCTTGAATCTTCTTTTCTCCTTCTTCATCTCTTACAGCTTTTTCCTCCTCTGTATCAGATAGTTGGTGAATAAAGAAGATTTCTAATCCTAGAAGCTTCTGAATAGTTTCTTTGTCAATCAATGGCTCCAAAAAACCGCAATATGGGAAATCCTCTCCTTCCTTAACAAAGTAGCCATTGAGCGTTCCTAAGTATTTAGCTTTCTGCCCCATCCGTCCCCCTTTTGGCCCTTCTAAATCTTCTTTCGTCAGCTTGTACCCAAGACCGAAACGTTGTGAAGCTGACAATACCTGAATAGGTTCTGGAATACCTTGTTGCTTACATCCTAGCCCCATGCCTGGAAAATAAGACATATGCATCATCATTGTGACCACTCACGGGTTAATGTAATTCTCCTCTTCTTGCAGCAGCATTTGCATAGCTGGAGTCATATCATAGCAGAATTTATTCAGAAATACGTCTCCTTCTCTATGTTGCACCTCTAGAAGAGTTGAACCATCTTCTCTCGGGGCTTGAATACTGTCTTCCCAATAGATTGTCAATACTGTCCCATCTTTGATCAGCTTTAGCTTCTGGTGGAGAGTAGAAGGTACGGCTTGGATGCTTGGGTCATAGAGCCATGGTCTTCCCAATAACAAATTGAAAGACGGTAGCACGTCCAGTACATGAAACTCGACCGACATTTTTTATGGCCCCACTGACACTACAAACGACACTAGCTCAAGTGCATCCCATCTAGTATTGTTCTAGGCTCGAACCCTTTGGTTGCTAGGCGTGAAATGCTCATGCTTCAACCCCAAACAGGCAGCTGTTCTGAGTGGGTAGACATTCAGTGCAGACCTATTGTCAATGAGAGTTACCAGAACCCATTTCTCCAAGCAATTAACCATGATGTGCAGTAGCTTGTTGTGGCTTCTCCCTTTTACTAGCAAATCCTTATCATAAAAAGAAATGACCTTTGGTTTCGCAACCGGCAGAATAAGCCTAGCGAGCTATTCTGGAATCGCATCTATTGAAACGTTGGCTTTGTTCAAGACTTTTAGCACCGCTTGTCTATGTCAATGTGAGGCCATCAATAAGCCCTATATAATAACATTAGCTTGCATTTTCATCAACTATTTCAACACAGTGTCATCCTCTTCCTCCTATTCCTTCTATTTTCCTTTCCCACTTGTTTGTCCCTTTCAAGCTGAGCAGGCTTGAAGTGTCGCTCACTCCTAGCATTGCATTTCTAGTCTGCTTTACCTCGTCAATACATAAAAGGCTTTTAAATGCCCATAGGTGATTCAAGTCGTTACCTGTCGGTCTTCCTCTTCTTTCCTCCTCATCCTCTATAGCCTATGTGTTGTCAACATCTTTCCAGATGTCTTCTTCGATGTACCCTATCTATTGTTCCTGGGCAGCCTAAAATCAATCCATTCGGCTCCATCTATTTTTAATATAATCCGCACTAACTAGTAGGACTGCACTTCATCAACACAAACTTCATCCTCAAAAGGTTGAGGAGCGGTGTTGCCGTCTAGCACATGACCAAACCTATATGGTCGTGCTGGGTAATCCAATATCCGGTCATCCTCCTCATTATGCTCTTCCTCTTCCTATTGGTTAGCTTGGATTGCCATTTGATACCCCTCCCAAGCGCCTTATTTCCATTCTTTCATTATATCCCAATCGTTTCCAACTATAATCAATGAATAAGCTATTTGATCTTCAATGGATGAAATGTATGGGCATGGCAGATGCGCTGAACAGATGTATCAGTTAGGATCTTCTGATTACCCTAGAGACATATAATTTATCCTGACCTGTTTAGCATGAGTCGGTAACGGATTGGTCATGATGTTTGGTTTTGGAGCAGCAAATAGTGGTGGAATAACTTTGTTATCAATGAGATCCTAAATCTCATGACGCAACCTCATACACTTATAAGTCAAATACCCATGACCCTAGTGATAGACGCAGTACTGAGAAGCATTGTACTGCAGAGGTAGGGGATCAAGTACGGGCATGGGGTCCAACAGCTTGATAAGCCCTTTCTCGACAAGTCAGTTAAGGGCTGTGGATAATAAAATGTTAAGGGGAGTGAAGACTCTCCTTGGCCTTTGTTGTGACTGTTGGTTGTTATTTGATTGCTGGGTGCTTCTTAAATGTTGGGCAGAGGATGAAGGGTTCAAAAGATTAACCTCGTTCGTGTGAGAAACAAGGTTAGTAGAGGTGGACTGGTTTTGATTGGTGGTGGGGAAGGTTCTTCATGGTTTCTAACTAGGTTCGGACTTCTCAATGTCCCTAGACTGAATGGAATTTTCAATTTGCACCCCAGCATCAAATAACTACTCAAATGTGGAGAGTGACTGTGTAATCAAATAGTGTTTCAAGGGGGATTGTAGATTTTTTACCACGATTCTTACTTATTCCTTTTTAGTCGGTTAATTCGTCATCTTAGCCGCTTTTCCTCTTCACTAGGTCAGAAAATTAACAAATGATTCTCGGTTCTCCTGACGAGTCATTTTAGCTCTCGAGTTATTACATCCAACTGGACATTGTAACTGTACTGGCTGATGAAGGCTGTGGCTATATCTTCCTAGGCTATGATCTTAGCAACCTCTAGGGAAAGGAACCACCTCTGAGCTGCTCCTGAAAGAAAGAGGTGGAATAGTTGAGCTTTTAGCTTATCGTCGATCCCCATAGGAGATAGGGTACCGACATACATCCTAAAGTGGATTCGAGGATCACCAATTCCATCGAACTTCTCCATATTAGGCATTTTAAATTTTTTTGGTAGCTTGGGATTTGGGAATAAGCAGAGTCCTCCTACGACCAATATTTATTCCTCTACCCCTTTCGCCTTCCTCAAGAATTTCTCCATGCGATTAATTTTCTTCGCTAGCGCGGACTCCATAGGCTGAGCAGTGCTTTTCTCTTCTATCACAATCGGGCGAGAAACCCGAGGCACAACAACTTGCGGTGCATCTTGACCCTGGTTATCATTCCAAAAATCTTTACTATTTTCATTCGTATCTCTGGCTATCCATTCACGCAGGGTAAACGGGCCTAAATTGTCCAGATTTGCGCTAGACACGGATTTTAAACCAGGGTTTACTGCTCTACAGCCCTCTGTATATCAGTGATCGCCCTCATTAAGGCTATCAAATTAACTTCATTTTTTTCCATTTCAGATATTTAGCTGGCTATTCAGATACTCTGTAGTGTCTACCTGTCGTTGATCTAGCCCAGACACATGTTGACTGTAATCTTCCCGGCTAAATAGTCTAAACCCAAAGAAAATCAGGATTCCCAAAAGTAGAATAACCAGTATCAAACATTTCTGTGAAAAAAATTCTGATGACAGGTAGTAAACATCTCAGATACCCAAAATAGCAAGCCATAATCACTGAAACTGAAGCAATGCCCTTGCCAGGCTCATATCGATAGCATAATAACTGAACATCCAAGAATCAAGGAAAGCTAAAGAGCGGATCAACTCAGTTATAGCAGAGAAACGAGCAAGACAGCAAAACTAGGCCAAGGGGACCGATTTGACCTAAGATTCCAAGGAAGAACGCGCTCCAGTAGGAAAATAAAACTAGCCCACACGGATCTAACAAGGGTTCGAAGAAAGAGAGTCTAAACAAAAATAAGGGTATAAAATCGACATCCCATGAAGAACCCGAAAGAGAGAGGAAACTATCTTAGAGGCTTCAAACCACAACACGGGCATGACCTCGAGAAGAAAACTAATGGCATGAAAGCCAAGCGAGGCAAATAACAAAACTAAGGCTGCCCATGTGACCTCCATTGTGGTCCCGGCATATCTCCACCACGCGTGAGCATTACCACTCAGCTGAAAGGCGGCAAAAGAAACCCGCAACTCATCTTCCACGATCTGCAACATGTTCAAGATCTGAGTCACCAACTCCAACCACTCCGTCGCCACAATAAGATTAGGATCTCCCACAAAGGTAGGTGGATCTATGTGCCTAAACTCCCGCATCGCTACTGTAGCCCTTGCCTCAGGTACTCGCTCTCTCTCTCTAATGACCTCACCTCTAACCAATTGCTGGATAGAACCCACCAGCACACGCAACAACTCCGACATGTTCATCGGTCCTAGGAGAGCATTTGCATCCCCAACATCAAGGGTAGGAACATCCCCTTGGCCAACACCATGACCACAGCCTCGACTATGGCCTCGCCCTCATCTCGCAAGCATCGAGTCTATATGAAAAAGACAACATGAGATGTAGCACATAGCATAAACTGCATAAACATGCTAACACATAAGCACATAGGTTCATGCTAAACAACCCCACATACCGAGGAGAACCAACAAGAATGATGCGTTAATCTGGATAACCTGCTCAAATTCCCTACTAGAAATCACGTCAGCTAAACGCGATTCTAACTTGGCTCCCAAGTTTGTTAACCCAAATGTCCAAAGGCAAGACTAATCAATCTCACAATTCAACCTCCATGCTCACATATACACATCATTCACATATCAACATGATGACACGTTCATGTTATCAAAGCGTCTGAACACATGCAATCAAGCATACGCAATCAACCTCACACGGTGATGTAACCTCTTCCCACAGCTCTTAGGTATTCGAACCCAGAGCTCTAATACCAAGCTATCACACCCCAAACTTCGGTTCACACAAAAATCCTACGAACAACCAATTCGAGAATACACTCTCAAATTAAGCATGCATGCATTGTATATAATCGTCAAACGGCATACATTACACTGCTCAAACGCCAAAAAACATGTTACAACATACATGTAACAAAAAGAACAAAAAGGAAGACTACAGCTCTTCCACCTCTCTAGCACCTCTAGATCAACCTGCGTGACCGGTACTTAAAGAAAATCAAATCCCATACCGTGAGCTAAAGCTCAACAGATACTAGACAACACATGTAGTATAAGATAAATATGATAGAAAAATGCGGTACAGTTTTAGACTCTCTTTCAAGCCTTTAAAACAATTTTCACATACAAACGAGAAAGCGAGGATATGAATCATCTTTTGACTCACTCACAGGAGCCCAGAAAACAGTTAAAAAAAGGGTTTTTAAATCGCAATTCACACGACTCTTAAAAATAATTTGAAATTTGGTCTATCCATCCCACAATGCAATACATGCAATCAATGATACATACAATCGGCCCTCACACGCCGCAACTATAGTCCCAACACTGAGATAAAGATCCGAACTCAAATACACATTCCCGGGAAAAAACTATACACTATGGGGTAAAATCATAGACCACATGGTAAAACCGCAAATCACAGGGTAAATCCACATACTTTACCGTAAGTCACGGGATGAAACCGCCGACCACATATCATACCATGGGATAAAACCGTAAACTGCGGGATAAGACCGCATACCACGGAATAAGACCACACACCACGGGATAAAACCGCATATTAGAGGATAAAACTGAACGCTACGGGATAACACCAAACATTACGGGATAACACCGAATCAAAACATGCATACTAAACTAGGGTTTAAATGCATAAAGCCACGTACTATCACTACGTTACACAAATCACGTCACATACCACATATGCGACTCACACCGCACCTACAACCCATGCAACATGCATCGCATGCATCCATTCCTCATATTTCACGTAACCATGCCTATAAAACTTCTGAGTTTTAAAGCATGCAACCACGGTACACGTAATGATACCAAATCATGTATTCCACTTACATAATCCCTACATAAATAAATAGTTATAAATGCACATAACCATCTATAATAATACATCACGACGCCACCTGTCAAAACATCACCCGAACGACCTGCCCACACACCGAGACCCATCCACACATTGGGACAACCATCAACCCGCAAAACCAATCCTAACCCAAAGGTCAACGCTAAACCCCTCAAACCACGAGGCCACAAAACACCACCATATCCCAAAGGTGCCATGGGTCCAAACACACCCCACATCCAACCAACAACAAACACCGCGCACCTAACCATGCACCACATCCCTATTGAACCATGCACGTCAACCCCAAGGACGGCATCTAAACCAACATCTGAAACCACGACACGACTCCCAAAGCCACCACACAGCCAACTGAACCCCAACAAAAATCCAACAGTATTTCAATCGACTAATCCCATAATTAATCTACTGAATACCATAGAAAACCAATTAAAAATAAATAACCCAACCAAAACCATCAAAATAAACACCAAATGCCCACACAGGACCCCAGTCGACTGTCTCCCATGCCCAGTCGACTGAAAACATGCTGGAAAGCATGAAAAACCCAAACCAGAAACATTTCAATCGACTAACCTCCAGGTCCAGCCGACTGAACCCCAAACAGCAACATCTCAATCGATTGAGCTCCAGGTCCAGTCGACTGACCTCCAAAACACAAGCTCCAGTCGAATGACCTCGCAGGTCCAGTCGAATGACCTCGCAGGTCCAGTCGACTGACCTCCCACGCGAACCATTTTTAAGCCACGAATTCAACCCACCAAATCTCAAATCGAAGCCTCTAAACTCCCATCCAACACCCTCGGACATCCACACACCCAAGCCTCACACCAAAACCCTCAAATGTAACACCCGAAAAACGATTCCATCCACCAAAATCGATAAAAAATGGTTTTTAAACCCCAAAAACTCAACATAAAATAAACTCAGATCTACAGCAATCTAACTATTAAAAACAAACCTGATTACACGTAGTACCCTTATAAGACATGAGAGTCTAGGATCCTACCTTGGTGAGTTAAAAACTCGATATCTCGAACCACGTGCAAAATCAAATTTTGCCAGAATGGAATTTTGTTCAGATGAATGCGTAGCCCACCATGCCAATAACAAGGATTCGCTGTTGGATTGTTGAAAACCAAGCCCCGGGCCTCCAAGAAGTTAGAGAGAAGGTAGAGAAAAAAATGAAATTTACTAAAGAAGTTTTTAAAAATATCTTTTAAAAATATCTAACTCCAGCTATTTATAGGCCTCTAAAATATCTTTTTTTTAAATTTTTTAAAATTTGCACCGCAACGCCCCATGGCCCCGGGAACCTGCTCCGCATACATATCTAACCCCGATCATGCATTAAAAAGCATTTAAATATGCTAAAGCAAAAACGCCAAACGCGCATCGAAAAATGCCAAAAAAGAAAATGGGTCAGGGTCTCGCAGAACGACATGCATATGATTTGTTGTATATACTTACGGTATTGTTGGGCATTATTAGATGTCTTACTTCAATAGAAAAACTATTTTTTGTTAACTTTCTACTATATGATTGCATATCCTGCTTTACTGCATCATAGTATGTTTCTATTGGGTTTCAGCTCACGTAGTAGGATTTGTTAAAACCTTTTCCAGGTGTTGATGTTCACATGGAGTTGATCCACAGGTGCTGTGGTGGTGGAAAACCTTTATAGTTTTTCTTTTTGCTATAGAAACATGTATTCCCACATATGTTGCCTGTTTATGAAGGTATGTTTTGTACGCCCTAGGGCGAGATATATCATGCATGTGTGTTATCAAAGAGATGAAACTTGGGTACTCTTTTAATTCCAAAAGCTGTATTTTTTTGGATGATTGTTTTACCAGTAAAATCCTATCTTTTAAAAAAAATGGTGGTTTGGTGGGCTTTTCACATGACCCTAGTTTTTGAGGCGTGACGTATGGTGAGAATGTATGTTGATGAATTGGGCTCAGTATAAAATACAATCATAATCAAAGAAATATGAATTGTAGTAACATGAGCTAGTTGAGTTTCTTGGGATGGGTATGTAAATAAATTTGTCGAAGCGAGAGGTTAATATCCAAAGACTAACTTATAAAGTTGCTTGGATTTAATTCATAAACCTTGATTTAATTTATTGGATTTGCATTATCAAAATGTAAATTTTCTTGTGAGAGTATGATGAGCTAAAGTCTTGAACTTGGTATGTGAATAGAGTATCAATATCACTATTAATCTATGATGCTATACCTATTTGTTGGGTTAACTATGAAAAGAGGAAGAAATTGGTAAGTCATCAAATTTGAATGATTTGAGAATTAACTACCAGAAACTTGAAACCAAACTTTGAGTTGCTGATTGATAACTATAATAGAGTACTGTGCCAAACCGATAAGCTATTGTAGGATGGGATCAAGATTATTTTAAGAATAAATTATATGAAACTTGGGATTTGAACCTGAACTCTTGGTATTGATAACATAAATTGACGAGACATCTCCAACTATCACGTGATTATGTATGTGTGTATTGGGCCAATAAATACTAATCTTGGGTTTGGTTTGTGTTCAAGCAAATTTATTATGATGTTAGATTACTTATGTGAATTGAATATTGTTCGATAAATAAATCGTGAGAATTGGGTGTTAATGAATTTATTTGAATTATTTGGCTAAGCTATGTGATGTGGAAAATAGTTTAATTAAAGTACCGAAACAACGTGTAGAGATTAATTTGGGTTTAACTAACACCGCAGTGAAAGTCCAAAAACTTGCGAAAGATTGGGTGCCCTACCCATTGGTTCCATGTGAGAATCATAAAAGAGTACGGTTGTTGGGACAAATTGTAAAACTTGTGGTTACATATCGGGTCTTAGGTGGCTCGATCGAGTGCAAGTGCACGAGAGTTTATAATTGCCGCTCGGAGTCGGTACCTAATTGAAACTATTGACTTGAATTGTTGAAATTTTATGATGAGAAAAATGAATTGTTGGAATATTATGAGAAATGTAGATTATTGAGATCTTTACAAAAATTGTAACTTGTAGAAATTGGAGGAAAATTGAGGTAAATCGGGTGTCGGTTCAGAACTTAATTAATAAATCGAATGAATTTGGTAACTTGGTAAGAAATTAAATGAGATGAGTAAAAATAAATCGAGATGAGTTGAATGGGGACTAGTAGAAAATAAAATGGGTGACACGCTTGAATCTTGGAATTGGAAGTGAAGATTAATGATTAATATGCATGTTAAGAAGGGAAAGTGATGAAAAAATTGCTTTTCGTTGAACTTCATCGTGAATGGATAAAAGTTTTAGCTTATATACATGGATACTTTCTTATTTTGCATAATGCATCTATACATTCACACATCGCATATCTTGCATAATATCATTTTTTTTAGTCTTAATCCTACGAGTTTCGGCTCACGTTGTTAAATTAAATATTTTTTAGGTTCAAATGAAACAAAGAAGGGGTAGAAGAATATTCATAATCTTGTAATGTGATTTGAAAGAAGAAAGCAAAGAATTAATGTTTTGTGCTTGATTTCATTATGAGATTTCGATTGTAATATGTAAATCATTTTTTTAAGTGTAAGAAAGTTGGGAAAAATTTGTATATTGTAGGAATGCATGTAGCTATATTAACATATCTTCATTTATGAGCCTTAAGGTGTAAAACTTAAAGAAATTCATGAAATTTATTATTTCTTTGGAGGAATGTAATTATATTGATACTAGATGGATGGTCTTTGATATGATTTAGAGTTGTGATTTCGGGTGTTGAGATCTAAGTTATGCTTGAGTATTTATTCTATGCTATTTGCATTTGACAGATTATCAGAAAATTTTGGATTTATCCCAAAAATAGAGAAAAATTTGCCAACATTTTTAAGATTTACACGTAGAATATTTTTAAAGTTTTGGAAAGTAACATCTTTTAAAATAACTTAAATCCAAAAGATTTTTTTTAAAGGAGGTTCTAACCCCAAATTGGATTTTGTAAAAAAAAAAAAAAAAAGGGTTCCATCGGTTATTCTGTAGAATTGAGTTATCACGTGGAGTTTATGTGCCTCAAGTTCGAGGGCGTGATAGAAAAAGTGATTTAAACATCTTTTTAGCTAGTCTTAGTCCTTAGTTTTGTGTCTTCTCGTGTTTTTTTGGTTTGTTTGTTTGAATTTTTTTAATTATTTTTTTGGTGTCTTTATTTTTTTTTAAAATGCGGGGTACTTTATTAAGGATTGAGTATTTTTTGTGTATTATTTTATTTGGTTGAAATTTCATAATTTAGTTTTTGAGATTAAATACCAATTTAATTTTTAGATAATCTAGTTCATAGTGGATAAAACACTTTCAGAGATGAGTTTATTCTGTATACCACTTGAACATTAATAGGTGCAGGGATCTTCCGAACTTGCGGTCAAATTTATCTATAGGTCTTTCTTATTTTTCAACCTTCTAAAATTTTCTTAAAATGACCATATAATGGCGACCCACTTGAACTGAATGTTTAAACTCCCTCCTTCTTTTGTTTCTATATGTTTGGCTTGAAAAAATGGCTACTTATACGAACTTTGCTTTTTCATTCGTATTAAGTGTGAAAGCCGTCAATGAAAGTATGAAAAAAAAAAAAAAAAACAAAAAAAGAAACAAAAAAGAGAAAAAGAAAAAAAAATTTGCAGTCTCAAGTTGAGAGGGAATTAACCTATAAACTGAATTGGGTCGAAGCTGGTTTGACTTTGTGACATTCCTTAATTTCTAACAAATAAATGTGACTCGGCTATATAGATCCTATATAGGATTTGTCACGCACCAAATTTCGAGTCACGCGAAACACCAAAACACAAACAAGTTAAAAACCATTATGCCCAAACGAGAATAAAACCTTTGTAAAATGCACTACCCGTGGTTTATTTATTTTAAAAGAGTAACCCAAAAGACTAGGGTCACGACCCCAAAAGCCAAGCCTTTAAAACAAAATACGCATTTTTGGTAAAGAAATAACCTTTTAAAAGAAGCATAAGTTGTTTTAAAACCTCTCTCAAAGCACAAGAATTTATATGAAGCATAAACCAATTGAAATTTTTTTTGTAACACGTTAAACCAACCAACGAAAACCGTAATAAAAAACTACGAAAAACAACAATCAACCCATGGTCTCTCTCGAAAATATAAATCATGCATACATCGGCCCACGGCCATAAGAATTACATTACACATGTTTTCAAATATAAAATATGTTACATCCAAACATGATCCATATACAAAAGGTATCAACTACCTAACAAAGACAAAATATAAGAGTCTTGTTATCAACCACCTCCGGGCACCTCTAGATCAATCTACGGGACCACGTCCACTTGAAAAAAGGTTTGTACAAATTTCATAACGTGAGCCAAAATCCAATAGAAATAGACTATAATGCAGTAAAGCAGGATATGCAATCACGTAGCATAAAAATCACCTCAACCACGCGAGCCTCAAAACGATTTCACTTCTCAAAATCATAAGTTTTCACCATACTCACACAAGCCTCAAAATGGTTTTTCATCCTTAAAATCACGCATTTCAAAAATACAAATAACGTTTAACAGTTAAAGAAAAATAGTAACAATGTTATTTTCCTATCAGTTCACACAGGCGACAATGATTCCTATGTACCGACTTTGTCACACCCAAGACAAAGGTAACAACTATAAACTCCTACCCATTACCCTAGACCTAAGCCACACAGACTTGCTAGGTGATGACAAGTTCTATACGGAGTCACAACAATACACGCCTCACACACGGGCAACCACTTCATTTACGGGCTTAAACCGAAGAAGCGAAGCACCTACCACTTCATTTACGAAGATTAACCCGAATGAGCGAAGCACCTACATGCGTAAGTTTACGAACTTTCACCTAGTAGTAATGGCGGCCCAAATACACACGCACTGTCATGGCACATTTATCAAATCATTAAAAAGAAACACGTAGCTCAACTATGAAAACATTTAAACAATTATACATTAATCATGTATAACAAGATCCAATGGCCATCCACCACATCATCCACTAATCATGAAGATCAAATAACATTTTCAAAATATTTCCACCATTTCTATCAAAATGTTTAAAATCCGAGACTCAACCTCGAGGGTTAGCTCCAAACCTTCAAAACACGATTTTCAAGACTTTTCACAAATCTTTTCATTTTCAAACCATCGTTTTGAAAACCACAGACATCCACACGTCCACAACATGTAATAAATCATAAAAAGTAAAAAGCACAGAACATGCTTTTTATCCGAACAAACATGCTTTAAATATAAAAATCAACACTTATAGTATTTTCCAAAGGTAAAAAAGCATTTAATCGCACGTAGCACCCTTTAAAGGTAAGATAGTTTAAGATCCTACCTTGTTGAGCTAAAAACTTGACGCCTCGAAAAATGAACCTCGACGAAATGAGATTCTGTCTGGATGAACGCGAACCCCCCGATACAGATACTAAGGATCCGCTATCTGATTGTCAAAACTTGAACCCCGAGCCCACCAAAAACTAGAGAGAATGTGAAGCTTTTACGTAAAACTTAGTCTTAAAGAAATCAAATCTGAAAATATCTTCCCAAAGACTGATATTTATAGGCTACGCTCAAATACAGGAGGTCAGTCGACTAAACCACCTAGGTCAGTCGACAGAAAAGGGCTACTGGAATCTGAAACATTTTCCACCGCCACGGGTCCTTCAATTGAACTCCCCACTTCAGTCGACTGGAACACCACGCTGTCCATCAGTCAATTGGATTGCCACCCTCAGTAGACTGAACTACCACTAGAATTTCACGAAACTTTTTTGGTGTCCACGCATAAACCTAAATATGCACCTAAAACATCACCGGGGTCAAGCGTTAACTCCAACTCTATCCATATTTAAATCATTCTAAAAATAAAATAGGTCGGGGTCTCACAACTCTCCCCCTCTTAAAGGAATTTTGTACCCAAAATTCAACACTGAAACTCAAGCCAAACACCAACCCCTCAACCATCAACAATCTCTGATGCAGCCTAGTAACACCGCACAACAGCAAAGTGCCCCAGCAACTGAAGCCTCAAAACTGTCATCACACAAGGAAAACACGACTTTAAAGAATCAACCTCCATACAGACTGTCTGCACGTGCAAGTCCTACTGGCACTACTGTCATCTATGAAATATCCATAAAACATCAGATCGAGATCTAACTCACACTGCCAAACTTTAAAACATGACTTTCGCCAAACACAAACCATCCCAGCGATAAGCGAGTAACATGAGACCATTCAACCATGGAACCTGATCCTAAACACTCTCTACTCTAGGACATAGAAACTACCGCCCCGTGTTTACTGCCACATACTGGCCCAATCGCACCTCACTATGCACACCAAGGACTAGTTCTATGAGTCCAAACATACGACATCGAACCCTGACATCGAGCACATGAAGTCACATTCTCCACGCATAAACTTACTTAAGTTTTGGCGATCACCCGATGACCACCCACTTTGAAACCACATCGCTACCCTACTGGTGCTAACATTGCCATCACGAAATTGACACGACGCTCATCCATAAGCAACAACACAAACACCCGACTCTATAGAGAAGCTCACTTAACTCACCTGGAATACCAAAGAACGCATTTCATCCAAACCTTCATCCTCTGTTCGATCTTCCATCATGAATCACAATTATCACCCTAAAAAAACACCAGGTGATACGCCATTATCCAAAACAAAGTTCCACACAACTGAAAACCAAACCAGCATCACAGCCACAAAATCACCTGATCCCAACGAGTCACTTGACCAAACACGTCACGCAGACAGAACATCTCATAGGTATCCAATAACCTACACAAACCCAATCATGTCTCCTGTGCAACCACACATCACTACACAACTCAACGTCTCACCATCAAATCATAGATACCAAGCCTACATAACAACCTCAAATCAAACATGTTCGCCGTCATCAGACAAATCAAGCATGATCATTGTCATCCAACAAAGCAAACATGATGACCGTCATCTGACATCAACCCAAACTCGTAACACATACATCAATCCCTTGAATCTATAATAGTAGAATATTTAAACCCAAGACTTGTCTGTTAAGCAACCAACCAAGACTTGCTTCTTACACTTAGTAATTTCTTCTTGTACAGAACTCACCATGGCCCTTTCGTTCCCAACCAAACTATTGCGTCGGTCCGAACAGGCCACGCTAACCAAGGTTTCTCAAACATCAAATCCTTCCTAACTCATACCTTACCGTACTCTCAGGACCACCATCCGAACAAACGGTTACGCCAAAACACAATGCTTACCACAATCGACGACCACTCCTCGACTCTAAAAACTCTGGAGCAGTTCAAAGCTCCAAACATAACACCAAATCCAGACTCACAAAAGTCTATCAGAAACCCACCATGTGAATATCCCAGCCACGCGGTTCTGAAAAAATTTCCACTCTATCAAGAGCTAAAAGTACAACCATGCCCACACAACCCAGAATGAACTGCACACAACGGTTAACGATTCTCAGCTAATCATTACAAAATGGACTCCACATCTCAACACTAACTCCCTCGTCAACAAGGACAAGCACAAGCATTCCTGGTCTACCAACCCAACCTCACAGAGAACATAACCCAAATGGTTCAACCATCATACATCACAAGTCATACTCTGACTAGGTTACCACGACCTACTATGTTTACCACGCTTATACGTACTCTTTTACGATCTTTCACCGCAGGCCAATACTAACCTAATCATGCAATTCTTTATGGTCTTTAATTGCAGGAGCAATCGGATCTTAGGCCATACACACAGACGCTCTACATCCAAGAAGGCACATAGCCATGCACATTAGTTAAACGCATATATCCATCAACCACCCGTTGAAACCACGAAGAATCTGTCACTACAATCACCCGATCCCAGTGATACAAGTTCCACAGAGATTTCACAGTCTCATAACACAATGAAATCTATATCAGTCAAGATCCCAGCATCTACATCCAACCAAGATGAAACAGCTCGCACCAAATAACGGTCTACAAGGAATCTCTCTCTCCGTCCAGGAAAAAGATATGGGTCAACAAGAAATCATGACCCAACCTCAGGTACTCCCAGTACCCATCAACACTCGGCTCTGAAAGAACCCTGTAAATCTTACCTTGAGGCCACATCGACCATAGTCAAACAGCTGCCGTCAACCCCGATCACAATACTCAGATCATCCACTACACCAAGCTCTCAATTCTCAGACCTCATTTGCACACACATGAACACCATCAATTCTCATACCTTATACAACACATCCCATAGAACTACAAGCTCATCACCAGTCATACACGAAGGCACATGTCAACATTCCCATCTTTTCAAGACCTCACTTCACGAGGTTGCGCTTTACTAATCCAGCTCCCACTAGTCAAACCACAGTCACGTCACGGTCTCGAGCCCACTGTCCAAACAACTCACATAGAATGGGCACGGCACCAAACAAAGGGAATTCAATCTTGAGACCTTTCATCCAAAGTTACTAATAACTCCCACAACCATGCAGACACCTCCATACTTCTGCTCTCTGAGCGCACATCAATCATAAATATCTTAACCCACGATTTCTCGCCTATTGCCCCAAGCTACCCAAACCACACGGTATACTGCTGAACCTTATTACTCCATACTTTGTTTCCATAGGCATAAAACATACCCACCTCTAAACCTAAAGTCAAACACAAGAAACCTTCAAACATGACACACTCAGGATACATCATTTCAGCACTGAGCCAACCACACTATCGAACACTTCTACGGTCCTTTCAAACCTCATGCACCCAACACGGTTCCCAAACACAATCTCTTAATCACTAGGATAATGACCAGATCGCGAACCTGCATTCTCGTAGGAATCCCACATAATAGATACTCGTTGCATATTAGAACCGTAACCCGAACCCTTACACATTTCGATACCATCGCGACCCATGCTCATCCTAGCATATCTGCAAATCATACTCGTCCCCATATCCCGAGCTTACTTACTCGTAACTCAGTTCTCAAACCTTAATAAAGTATACAACGTCTAAGTCATCAGATACTCCTCTGACTACTAATAACACCCCGCTAGCAATGGATATCCCCAGAACCACTTACGTTCTGCCATTTGTGGCTTTGAGATTTAGGAGATTTGAAAATGCTTCAAAAATATGGGGATTCAAATATGTTTGAAGATTGCTTTAATACCTTGAAAACTAAAATTTGAAAACCCCTCTTTATCGAAAATAGAGTCGCCACTTAGTTTTTGAGAAAAACTAAAAAAACATAAAAATGGCTTACTGATCTTAAAAACGTTAACCAGAGAAAGAAGGTTCGGGGGCTAAGGTACAAATCGAAAACGTTGTTAGGCACCCCGTTCGCCCAATCGTAAGGTTGGCCTCTACTAATCATCATTGGTTCTTTAATAAGATTTTTTAAATGCATACAAATAAAGAAAATAGAGACAAAGAGAGAACTTTCAAAATCTAGTATGAAAAATACATAAGATATGTACATAGCAATCCAAAACACATAAGTGTCAAAAGAAAAATCTTAAGTCCTATGGCATGCAATTTCTATATAAATGATACATGAAACATACCCACATACAATATTGTTTACGCAATCTAAACTAACACGATTTGGTTAAAAGAACAAAATACTAAAGTTGCTAAAATTACCTAAACATGAATTGCAAGCAAAAAATAAGCTAAGGCATGGTTTTAAAGAAAATGACCAAAATATGTATAATACCAAAGCAAACTAGGAAAAAAATAAACCAGTTAGAAAATAAACTAAACTAGGTAAAAAATGAATTAGGTAGAATTGATAAATGCATACAAAAGAAATTATCAAAAGAAAATTTGCTAAAAAAAGAAAAGAAATGGTTTTATACTTAAAGAGAAATTAAAGTTTCAAAAGAAAAGAAAAAAATTTATATTAACCTTTAAAGATTGGCTTAAATGACTTTTGTGATTTTTTAGGTTTAGTAAAATAAAAAGAAAGATAACATAAAATTATAAGAAAATAAAGCTATAAAAAGAAAATAAAATGGAGCTTAAGAGAAAAGAAAATACTAACATTAAAAGAGAAGTAGTGCCAAATGGGACATAATAAGAGAATTAGAGCTAATAAAAAAAACAAAGAGGAAATGAAATGCTTAGAAAAGAAAATTACATTACTAAACTAATATTATAAAAAAAATAATGCATTAAAAGGGAATTGGAGCCATTATGATAAGGAAAGAAAAGGAAATGAAAGTAAGTGTTAGTAAGAAAAATTAAACTAATGCTAGAAAGACGAAAGAAACTAATAGCTAATAAATGAAAGAAAAAGGAAAAGAAAATAAAATATACTAATAAAATTAAATTAATGCTAAAAAGACAAAGGGATTAATCGCAACTATTCAATTTATATGTGAAATGTAGTATTAATTACTATATTCATATAAATGTAGGTGCATTACTATAAGAATTAACAATATTATTGAGTTGTAATTGCCTAAATATGTTGGCACCAATTTAATAAATGAATTAAAGGCAATGTGCTTAGTGTGGATATGTTGAATAAGTGATTAATTTAAAAGACTAAATTCAACAAAGTAAATTAAGCAATAAACAATGTGAACTACATAAGTAAAGGAAATGTGCAAGTTGAAAATGAAAATTAACCCGACCACTCCAAAAGAGAGAAAGTGGAGTTTAGAAAGATCGGGAATCTAAGCGGGATACCTAAATTGCCAGAGAATTCTCAAGTTGTGGAATGTTCTTCAATGGGCCAATCCTCGGGTGGTGATTCAAGCAAGGCTTCAACGCAGGTGGAGGTTCGGGACTCGGTATATTCGTAAGGCTTCGGCATCGGGGCTCGAAATTGCTCGACAACTCGGCAAACTTTTACTCTCAAAACCTCACACTCATTTTCTCTCTTCAAAAATGTACCAGATGTACGGTATTTATAGAGTTTATCAACCAATCAGATGTTGCCACATTTTGGGGACACGTCAGGCCATTTGGAGTTGGCGGTCGCCACAATGCAAGTTGGCGGTCGCCACACTGCAAGTTGGCAGTCGCCATGTTTTTGAAAGGTTCTACAAAGTTCTGTGGCAGTCGCCATGATGGGAATTGGCGGTCGTCACTTTTGGCTAGAGTTTCTACAAAGTTCTATGGTGGTCGCCGGGATGGAAGTTGGCGGTCGCCTTACTTGGGCAGCAAGTTTCGATGGTTCATCAAAATTTCATTAGTTTGAAGGTTTTGGGTTCAAATACTGAGCGTGGATCACTTCTCGAGGATTGTATCGAGATACTATTCTACCTATTTTCATCATCGAATTTGCCTAAGATTAGGCGGGGTTAAATTGGGGTGTCTATAGTTGCCCCTCTTTGATATAACTTGCGTAGAAATGCATGATGCAAGTTATATCAAAGACTCAGAGACAACAACCATTTAATCGAGCCATTAATCTTAAGTCACACAAGCATACATATGATGTTGGCCATACTCGAATTTTCATCAAGCTGTCTACGTACCAGTTTTTACTAAGGATCAGACCAGAACGTAGTTCATGGGATAAAATGTAAGGATGCAAGATAAGAAATATAATGCATGACAAGTATAGTGTAATGCAAACATGTATAATGCAAGAAAGATATCAATCAATTTTAGGTCGTGAAAGGACCGACGAGTTAGTTTAGGGTCATAAGAAGGACCGACGAGTCAGTTTAAGGTCATGAGGAGGACCGATGAGTCAGTTTAGGGTCATGAGGAGGACCGACGAGTCAGTTTAAAGTCATGAGGAGGACCGATGAGTCATTTTAGGGACATGGGGAGGACCGAGTCATTTTAGTGTCATGAGGAGGACCGATGAGTCAGTTTATGGTCATGAGGAGGACCGACGAGTCAGTTTATGGTTATGAGGAGGATCGACGAGTCAGTTTAAGGTCATGAGGGGGACCGACAAGTCAGTTTATGGTCATGAGGAGAATCGAGTCAGTTTAGGGTCATGAGGAGGATCGATGAGTCAGTTTATGGTCATGAGAAGAACCGAGTCAGTTTATGGTCATGAGGAGGACCGACGAATCAGTTTATGATCATCAGGAGGACCGAGTAAGTTTAGGGTCAGTTTAGGATCATGAGAAGGACCGAGTCAGTTTTGGGTCATGAGGAGGATCGATGAGTCAGTTTATGGTCATGAGAAGAACCGAGTCAGTTTAGGGTCATGAGGAGGACCGACGAATCAGTTTAAGATCATCAGGAGGACCAAGTCAGTTTAGGGTCAGTTTAGGATCATGAGGAGGACCGAGTCAGTTTAGGGTCATGAGGAGGATTGATGAGTAAAGCATCAAACTAATAGGTTGAGTTAAGACCAAAAAATTCGAAGCGTGGGATAAAAATAATTAAATGCCAAGTAGCGGCTTAAAAATAAATTTATCAGGAAGGATAACCACGAATTAATAAATTCAGTTAGGACCTAAAAGTTCGGAACGAGACGCGAGTTAAAAACCAAGTTATGGCTTAAAACTAGATTTAAGAGTTTAAAATACACAGAATTATTTTTG